>CAMPET010000242.1:13994-101282 GCA_946803715.1 Beroe ovata | reverse complement strand
ATGCTCACTCAAACTGACATGTTTTGGGTCGATAAGGCGTTATGGCGGCCACTTACTCAGGAACTGATCATCGGATTGAAGTGAAATTTGTCCGAGTTTCTCATTATCCTTGAGTTATGGTAGAAGTTTCAAGTCAATCGGTAGATAGGTTTGTGAGCTATCCTCAAATGCTCACTCAAACTGATATGTTTTGGTCCATAAACTGTAATAATGTAATATAGTGCGATTAGTGTGAGGTAGGGTAAAAGCTACTAGGTAGCACTACTAGTAGTGAGCTATACGACTGAGAAGTTATGTCTCCCACCTTGCACACTTCTNCTTGAGGTTGGCCGTCGTCCAAAAAGTAAACGAAGTCATTTGTGGCCCCTGAGTAAGATAGCTGTTGAATCATGTTGCCATAAATCCCCCCTCCATTACTCTAGAGTAGCATTGGTGACAGTAACACGCAATTCGGAGCCCTTCACTTGTCAATACCAGTCAAAGTTTCAAAGGCGACCGTCTGTTCTCCATTGTTCCTCTTGTACTTCCATTCTACCGATATGACATCTAGAACAGGGATATAAACTATACAATACTCCGGATTGTAACACTGCGATTCAGTGAAACTCGTCCCTGAAGAATTGGTTGTTGACAATATGAATTATCTGTTGTTAATAATATGAAGTATCGGTTGTTTGCAATATGACGTGTCGGTTGTTAACAATATGAGGTATCGTTTGTTACCAATATGAGGTATCGTTTGTTACCAATATGACGTATCGTTTGTTAACAGCGCCAATCGACTACTTACATTGGTGCGCTCCTCCAGCAAGACTAACTATTACGGAGATTATCACGACCCAAAGAGTAAAGATCATGGTGTTGAACCTAAATTGGGATCGCGAATTAGCCAGAAGGCTGATGTGTCCGCTACANGTCCTTGAGGTATGGTAGAAGTTTCAAGTCAATCGGTGGATAGGTTTGTGAGCTATCCTCAAATGCTCACTCAAACTGACATGTTTCGGTCCATAAACTGTAATATAGTGCGATTAGTGTGAGGTAGGGTAAATGCTACTAGGTAGCACTACTAGTAGTGAGCTATACGAGTGAGAAGTTATGTCTCCCACCTTGCACACTTCTGAACAGGATAGGAAGTTGACACACCGACTCCTTGTACTTGTGAATAGACTGCACCGCATCTCTCAGCGCTCCTGATATATCCTCAATGGAGAGAATCAGCTCGTCAAGCTGTGCTGAATTCTCGGGGTTGATATGGCTGGAGATGAGATCACTTGCGATGTCAGTCAACCCCGCCTCAGGGCACTCCTGGAGCAAATCCCACTGTTCAGCGGGTATAAACTCGGTCAGTTTGACGAACACGCCCATCAGAGCCGAGTCCTCGCTGACGTGGTAATCCGAGGAGTTGGGTAGGAGGAGTGTGACGTCACCAGCTGTCAGCAGAACACCATCTGACACGCAGACAGGAGCACTGTGAATCTCGTGAAATGTGGTACACTCCGTGTACAAGACTCGGAGGGCTTCGTCCACATCTTCCATCGCTTCGTGTGTGGATATGAAGGAGTGAAGTGCTCCCTCGACTCCATTCTCCTCGTCAACATCGAAATTTAGTTTGTTGAGCGCGGCGCAGATTGTGTTCTCTGTGAATTCGGTCAGACATGTTTCGACGAAAGTCTCCGAGTCGTCAAATACTGCTTCATCCATCTCAGCTGGTTCAATCATGTGAATTTCTTCCCAGCACCCTTCTTTCTCACTGTCGTTCAGTGAGAGGGTAAGAACTCTGAAAGTGAGTAGTGAGCGGTTATTGAGAGCTCTTTTTAAAATCAGTCGTACGAGATGAAAGGAAATCATTTATTACAACTACATTTGCATTGACACCTGGAAGAACCGGAGTCATTGTGGAGCGCCAGTATTTCGTTTGGTGAAATGTAGAAATGCTGCAGAGGGATATCCCATCCCGTGAAGTTGAAGAGAAGTGTCATGCTGAGAGTTGCTTCCGTGAACAGAACTGAAATGACACAGTACATATGGTATGGATTCAAAAATTGGAACAAAAAAACAACAAAAAAGTAAAAAAGGGTGTGTAAGCATAACTCACCAGTGTAAAGTCTGAAAACACTGACATCAGTGAAGGAGATATGTACACCTAGCATAGCTGTTGCTGAAGAAGTGGCTGGTCTGAAGGTGAGAGATTGGTTTCCGTGTAGCTTGAGTGGTGTCTTGCTTGGGATAGCTTCGATGTTCGTGCACTCTTTACTGTTCACAGACCAAACCCGCAACTTTAAATCCCTATAATACAGAACATCGATCAGTGGTATCATAATGCATTTAAACATTAAACAGGTTCAAGGAACAGAAAATCTCACTGATGAAAATGCCACTTCTGAAAACCTCACTACTTAGCTTTCACCTGCAAAGTGAGAAAAGAAGCATATCAGGTCCAATTTGGTACATTGTGATGGACAGAGGAGCAGATTCACTTTCAGCCATTATAGATCGCCTGCTCACACCGGACCATAGTCTCTGCATGACTGACCATTGGTGTAAATCCGTCTGAAACATCCCATTTCACAGAACAGAATATTCAAGAGTAACTACACACTAAGAAACACAAAGATCAACTGTGGGGAGTTTCATATAAAAGATACCTGTGTCACAGCCACATCAGCTCCAGGAGGAGGGAGGGTAACAAGTCGTAGATCTGCAGAAGGATAGGAGAATGCAAAAACTGCAGCTCCTATTTGAGTGAGAGATGCTGTTGAAAGTGCTGGTGCAACATCATGAGGTATGTAAGAGAAGTGATGCTTTGTCTGCAAAACACTTGTATCCAAGGACCTGAAAAGTAAAGGTTAGATTTGAAGAAATTTGAAGTATCATCAACACCAAGACAATATGAACACATTGAAGTGCAAAGAGTGCTGACTCACTCAAGTATACTGCTGACATTTGTCTTCACTATTCCCATGTTACTGAATGATGAATTTTGTGCAGCAGGGTGAGGACAAATTATCCTGTGTACAGATGCAGTTGTGGCAATAAGAATGCTGACAGTAAGACCTTCTTCTATGATATGTACCTGCAAAAGAGAACAGTCATGCATCTGAGAATAGTCATCATTTTCTAATTGAACTGATTCATCACTTACTGGTGAGAGAACAGTTGTGTTTGGGAAGAAGAGTTTAAGACCATTTCCAGAAAGATTGTGGTGGAGGGATAGTTCGCTCAGTTCTACACAGTCATCTTTGATCCTCCACACAATCCATCTATCAGTACAGACAGCATGTTTTGATTGGTACCGAAAAGCCCCACCATCCTTGGTAAAACTTCTTGAGGAAGGAATGTCTCTTTCATTGAGAAAAGAGTACCGCACTTCTACCCATTCTGATACATAATCACTTGAAATTCTCTCTCCTTGCAGTAACATGACTGTGTTGGGATAAAAAAGAATTATCTCAAAAGTATAGCATAGATTATTCTGATCATGTGATGATTTAATGACCAAACTTGTTTCATGAATATCTACCTGTGTCCTGTAAGCTAGAAAACCGATGTATAAAGCGAAAAGCATTCATAGAAAAAAGTTGTACAAATAATTAAAATACTAGGGGAGGCCTTCAGAGTTGGAGTGCAGAATACCAAAAGGTGATTTGAGTGGGGATGACTTGGAGAACTGGCAAACCACCCAGTATCAACTGCCCACCCACTCAAACTCTCAAAATACTCCACAAAGCGAATGCAGAACTCAGAAACTAAGAAGAAAATGAAAAGAAATATAAATACATAACCACTTTCACAACTCAGAAATGACTCATCAGGAATGAGTCACCCCCTTTTTGTCGATCAATGATAGACTATAGACCCTGTCGAGAATCTCGTTTTGCGCGCACCGCGCGGCCTTGCGCATACTTATTCTCAATTTCGCGGCACATGCATGGCATTTGGCAATTTTTTGTTGAATTTGATATCTGTCCACTGTTTCTTGCATGCGCGGCGCAATTGGCCTTTATTAAATTTTGGCTTTTGAATGAAATTAGCGCGCGCCGCGCATAAAATTGCAGAAGACCTTCAACATAAATAAAACCTGACATTCTGACAACGCTATTGAAATATCGCACCGAAAACACGCGCTAATTTCATTTGATCTCTGTTTTCCACGCGCGCACTTCACATAACTGCAGCGCGCGCGCAAAAACAGCAAGTCAAATAGAATTTGTCAAAATTACTTCAAATAGCATAGTCCATAATTTTTTAAAAATTATCCACGAAATGGAATTCATGTCGATAAATGTTCAAACCGCAGAACTTTGCATGCTTTGCAATTTTCAGTGTTCAACACGTCTACCATTCTATGATTAAGTTCAATCGACTTTAAAAACTTTATCTAGCCTATACATAGCCAAAAATTTAGACCATTCTTTCCTGTCCTGATAAACAGCAGAATTGTGGTAAGCCTTAAACAATCAGGAACTAATTCAGTAATTTCTTGTCACCTTTTCATATCAAGTCTGAAGAGAATGGCTAAAAGGGAGAATTATCTGGNTGCGAAATGGTCCCATACATATTGCCATAGCGATATATTTTTGCTAAGGGACCTTCAGGAACACCGTAGTCATCACCTTTTTTCGATCGATGTAGGCGCGGCGCGGCGCGCGCAAAAGACAGTAGTCATGATTAGACACTAAACAGATAACACCCGGCATGAACGCTTTTGAAAAATTGCGTCATGAACACGTGCTATAAATTTAATCTGATCTCTGTTTTCCGAGCGCGCACCTTCATGGAATTGAAGTCGGATACTGCAGCTGCGCAGCGCGCGCAAAAACAAAGTCAAATCTTGTCAGATTTTATCTGATCTCAGTTTCTCGCGCGCGGCGCGCGCGCCTTCATCGAAGGCGCGCGAGAAACAGGTCAGGTAACATCTGACAAGTCAAATCGCATGGTCCATAATTTTTTAAAATTCCATCTGCGAAATGGAACTCAAGTTGATAACTATTCAAAGCGCAAAACTTTGCATGCTTCGCAATTTTCAGTGCTCCACACTTTTACCACTCTATGATTAAGTTCGATCATTTACTTACTGCTTTATCGCTTTAAAAAACAATTAAATGTTTATCTAGCATATACATAGCCAAAAATCTTGACCTTTCTTTCCTGTTCTTATAAACAACACAATTGTGGTAAGCCTTAAAATCAGGAACTAATTCAGTGATTTCTTATCACCCTTTCATATCAAGCTTGAAGAGAATGGCTAAAAGGGAGAATTATCTGGACTGGGATACCTATTTCATGTCAGTGGCATTCTTGACTGCTCAAAGAAGTAAAGATCCTGCTACCCAAGTTGGAGCATGTATAGTGAATTCAGAGAATAAAATTGTAGGGGTGGGTTATAATGGTATGCCAAGAGGATGCAGTGATGATATCTTACCATGGTGCAGAGATGGAGAAACACAGTATGATACCAAGTACGCTTATGTGTGCCATGCAGAAATGAATGCTGTGCTCAACAAAAACTCAGCTGATGTAAAAGATTGCATCATATATGTGACACTGTTTCCATGCAATGAATGTACAAAGATAATAATCCAAGCAGGGATAAAAAGAATTGTGTACTTCTCTAAAAAGAAGAGTGATTCTTGTAGCCACAAAGCTGCAGTTCGTATGCTTGAACTTGCAGGAATAAGCTTCAGACAATTTATTCCAAAAGAGGATAAACTTGTCATTAACTTTGACATATTTTCTGATGTCAAGTATAACAAAGAAAACAATCCTGAATCAACCAAAGAGGGTAGTTAGAAGTAATGCATATTCTTATGAGTTTGTTTTAAAGCTTATTTTACTAATATTTTATTTACATTATTTATCTTTTTACGATTGATGCTGGATTCGCTTTGTTTTTTTCATTATGTAAATGTATGTAACTTGTTATCTTATCTTCTTATTCAATGAATGAAACCAATGGAATACCATGGTGCATATTATCAAATGGCTTTTTATTTTTTAGCCACTTCCATTCAACTTTTTGTTCAGAGCTGCTGACTTTTAACACATGGAACAGCCACCAGCCTATACAAACCTGGTACTCAATAAAACTATGTGCTTTCAGAAATGACTCAAATGGACTTGATCCTGGCTTCAGCTGGGTTTGATCCTATGATTCGTCTATGGTATCCACACAATGCAACGTGCTTCAAGAAGCTCTCTCATAGGGATAGCCAGGTAATGATATTGACCATTTATCTTGCCTATTTGATAGTTTACAGTAATCTTTTCGAGCATTGTCTTCCTTTGTGTGATACATAGTAATTGTCCATGCTGCTTAATACTTATTCTGAATCAGGTGAATCAGTTGGAAATTTCGAGTGATGGAAAACACTTGGCTGCCGCTGGACATCAGCAAATACGAGTGTATGATCTGGGGTCCCCTTCTCCATACCCCTCAATGACATATGATAAACTGAACAAGAACGTCACAGCAGTAGGTTTCCAAAGGTTGAAACAGTGGATTTTTACCGGTGGAGAGGATGGTCTTGTTTGCATTTGGGATATCAGAACTGCCTCATGTCAAAGAAAAATCAAGCTTCCCTCATCAGTGAATTCTGTTGCATTGCACCCTGACCAAACTGTTCTATTTATTGGCCAGGAAAACTCAGCTTGCTCATTCTGGGACTTGAGGTTGGATAAGGAGGTGATAATACACCAGAACCCAGTGAAGGAGGGCAGTATTCAGAGTGTTGCTGTGAACAACATCGCCACTCAGTTATGTTCCATTGATAACAAGGGGTCGCTCAGGTTGTGGGATATAACATCTACTCCGCAATGTATTACCACCAAGCAGTGTCATGTGAATAGAGGACTCAAGTGTACATTTTCACCGGACTGCTCTACCATTGCAACCACAAGCGCTGACGCGACAGCCAAACTGTGGAGTGTCAACGCCAATGACGTAACATTGTCCGAGACATTTTCATCTCCCGAACAGAAGTGGGTTTGGGATGCTGTGTTCTCGACGGATTCACAGTTCCTCTTCACTGCATCTTCTGACGGGACTGTCCGATTGTGGGATTCCCAGGTATCATCCTCGCCCAAACAGGAATATGCTGCCCACCAGAAAGCCGTGGTTTCCATAGCGTTCTGGGATAAGGAAGCCCAGAACTTGTGAATGATATTGTACAGCTGATTTGAGTGTTTTCTGTGATTTGCAAATTGTATTTCTACATGATGAGTTGTTGAGTTAAAGAGACATGTAGCAGTCTTTCTTCTATTTGAAAAGTGGTGATATCTTTGAAGAGAGTAGGTATTTGCTGACTGATTCAATACCTTGTTTTGTACTTATTAATTATTCTCATCACTTGCTGTCCCTTTGTCGATATTGAATTTCGTTCAATACTTCTTGTGTCACTTGCGTTCTCCGTTGAACCTTGTTACTTTTTAACTTATGAACCCTTGTATAAATAAACTCTTGTATAAACTTTTGTAAGCGCTTGTGTACTCTTGTTTCAACAAAAATGCACTTGCTGCCATCCCTCAGCATGGTCGTGAACTCTATATATAATGAAGAGGTATAAGGTCCTGTACACTCATCAGAAAGCTAAAAAGTCAAAAGTATGGCAAGTACGTGTTTCTATTCCTGCAATATATACAGCTGATTTCTGTGTCACGTTGTACACCCCGTTCCACATCCATTTGAATGATAATCCCATCTTAATGATGACGTATGTTTAAGGATGGGGTATTGAGTGAGGTTAACAACACAAAGTTGTGTCTCAGTGGTACAAATGGACGATACATTGAGTCCGTATTCACACTCACTGAGAATATTTCTGTCGGGGATGAGATTGAAAGTGACGGCCATCTCATACTTATAGATGTGAGTTCATAGTTTAATCTATAATTAGATAAGTATTATTCTACCATCAATGGAACTATTCACCAAATACCCCTTTGTTGGATGCGATTTTTTACGTAAAAGCAATGTTTTTCAAATGGTGTTCCATTATGTTATTAAATCAGTATATGCGCAATGCGCATAACATTATCAATGTATTCGACTTTGACGCTTGTAATTTGAACTCATGAAGTCCGAAGGTAGAACGGTAAAGGAGTTCATTTGCAGGCTCTCGAAATCGACAAGGAAAACTGCCCTCCGAATTCAGCCCCTTCGTTAGCTCCCTCGGTTCCCACAGCTCCCTCTAAACCTGGTGATCCCCGTTCGTCCAGCACTTACAAGCCGCGATTCCTATCTAAGAAGTTTACATCACCATTGATAAGCGCACCAGCTCCTATTTCTAATCCTCCATCAACGCAGCAAACTGTAACCGGCTTGCAATCCCAGAAGGTAACGTAACATTCCATGTTAACAGAGGTAAGCATTCTGTGGGTGTGCGTATGCTGCAGTAAATGTTCACTGGTCCTCATTTCAGGTTGTGCGGAAACCACAGTCATTAATGACCAGCATCTCTGAGAGTTGCCAATCACCAGTTGTACCACAAATTCGCCAGCTTGCAGTGAATCACAGAGAGTTATCAGGGTCACGTGTTCCAAACTCCGCCAATCGAAGTGATGAATCATATCTTGATTTATCATCCAGTCTTACTGTACCAAAGCGAGATTTTGCCGATCTGACCAAGTTCTTGGAATCTCCCGCCACCCCGAAATTCCCTGAGGCGTCACCAAATCTGATCGTTGAGCCACCGACAGTACCTCAAGCAACGAGACTAGATTGTAGAGATTACCAGACTATTTGTGACGTCACACCTTGCATTGCGTCAGGAAAAAGTGAGGTCGGGTCTCCAAAAAGAGTCAGATCTTTGGACAGCATTTTCCGTGCACTTGACGGAGATTGTGCTTCACAACTCAGCGCTTCATTTGATCTGATTGATGAGTCCTTATTCAGTCCCGAATCACCGAAAATTGGAAATATTCGTGATCAATCCCCCATCTCAATAAAAACTGGGACACCCGTAGCACTGGAAAAGTCATTAATTCAGAGCAGTTCGAGTTTGTCTAACCGAACACAGGAGCAAGTATATTCTGGGACTATTCCATCATCCCTCGATCGAATGATTGACGATAAAATCGATGCGGTTCCATCGCCAATCCCAACGGATAAGACATGTGAAAAGGAGCAATGTGCAATGTTTGAAACTGTTGATTACTCTGATATGTTTGGTGACGATGATGTCCCTGTTGGAGAATCATTCGATGTGAACGTCATAGAACTCAGTACACAAGGAAATAGGGTCATCGAGGAAGGAAACGTTACTGATGCTCATGTTGAAAACGTGTCTGAAGCTAGAGTACCATTTGAAGGAAAGAAATTCAATGATTGGGATTTTGGGGAATCTTTTTTCGAGGAAGATCCCGGAATCGTTGCCAAAGAACGGACAAACAAACGGAAACAATGTGAGTCACCTAGGTGAGTTGAGGATTATTGAATTCTACTTGAAACCAAACTTTCCCTCGCATGTTTGCGGTGTGCCTGTTTTTGTGTATAATGAATTGAACACTTCGTTTTCAGAATTTATGGAGAGGATGCCGTGGAAGAATCTGCGAAGCAGAGGAAAAAGGTATTTAAAGTTCCGTTCGCCTCTGGGACCGATCAACAGTTTCGAGAAATCAAAGTGTTTCATTCGAACGAGGTGAATAATGACAATTTGCCATTGACACAAAGAAATTTCATGGTTTCATGTTTTTTACGTACGGCGCCTTGACAAAATGATATCAAGATAGCATTTTTCAGCAGAAGTGGCACGCGCGTTTTCAATGAAAATATCGCGCTTCCACTGACTGATTGCTGTCTTTCTCAGATAAAATTCAGTTCGGGACCGCTTAAGCGGAGTTATACCATTCCGTTAGAATTCTCGTCTGCTGCTCACTACAAGAAAACACTTTTAGATGTGATATACGGTTAGCTATCAACTCAATCAATTAAATCTTTAGTGAATTGTAGTTTCGAAATCCAGAAAAGAATTTATTGCAGTTTCATTCTAACCTCTCTTGCAGAACATTTGAACGTCAGTCTGACTAAAGTATGCGAAAAGTATTCTAGAATGTGCCCCACAAACACAGCAAGGAATCACAACACGACTGTTGTGCGTTGTGTACATGGACCAGCGAAGTTGTGTACCGTTTCCAAAGATGGTCCGAATAAAGGCCGACAATTTTATTCTTGTGTGAAAAGTAAGACTATGCAAATGTCGTTCAATCAATTTTCAACAACTCTTCCTATCTGCAATAACATATACGCTTTTCTTCCATAAATTTTGATCTTCCTCAGAATCCTGTGACTTGTTCAAATGGAGCGAGCAAAGTAATATTCCACAAGATCCTCAAAAAGCATTCGATGTCTTAGCAAGAGCAGGGCTCAGGTGAAATATAGATTTTATCTCAAAATTCGAGAAATTGAGAAATTCCAAAACATCATGATAAGAACCGAAACATTTCAGCTACTACAAGGACTGTCATTTGAAACGAAAGAGTAATAGTAATCTTTACTTACTCCAATTGTCAGTTCTGGACAAGCATGTTAACTATAATAAGGACGATATATGGATAATTGATCCAGGTAGTCAATTCAATTCACAAAGCGAGAATTCCTCAATATTATCCCGGCTTAATCTACAGTTATCTAATTCATGAATCACAATATCATCATACACTCAGATAATCCATGTGTGATGATCAGCACATTTTACGGTCCCAGTAGCAGCGGGTGTGTTGAGTTACGGCAAGTGTCGGGCCGTCATTCGGGTGGCGTTGTCACCGCGATACACGCACTCAAGTCAGTCTCTGAGCTGGATATTATCGGTACAATAGAGGAGAAGCTGGCCAGTCTACCCATCTTACCGTGCCTCTTAACTCGACAGTAAGTAGTTCGATAGTGTGTGATTCACTCACACACTATCGGTATTGTACTGTGATTTGCGCCATATGGGATGGAAATATCCTGTTGGTGGCACTCAAGCTGAATGCCACATGTCTGGGTTAAGTGGAGAGGATGTGCTCGACTATTCAGGGTGTGGTTATACGCGCAAAGTGGACAGGGGTTTATATTAGTGTTACCTGAATTAATTACCTGAGTGCGGGATGAATCTATACGCGAGATAGCTCCCGTCAATCGATCCCGTCGACTCGAATATCATCTTGTTCACGTTCTCATACGCGTGGTGACACTGCGGGTACGCCGGATACTGCATTTGGTCACGTTGAAATGTCCTCGTGTATTTTTCCATTCCTGGTTATACAATGGCGGTTATTTCTCACACCTCGTTGATATATTTTACCAGTTTGATTCGATGGTTGTGCAGATGTTTATTGTTACCGTTAATAGTGAAGGTGATGTAAACAGGATCAATGCGAATTCGGAAATGAGCCATCGTATCCACTACGAGTTGATCATTTGGAATATTCTCCGAGTAGTAGCAAGTCGGTTTTCCCATGCGACTGACTTGAGGTTGGCCGTCGTCCAAAAAGTAAACGAAGTCATTTGTGGCCCCTGAGTAAGATAGCTGTTGAATCATGTTGCCATAAATCCCCCCTCCATTACTCTAGAGTAGCATTGGTGACAGTAACATGCAATTCGGAGCCCTTCACTTGTCAATACCCGTCAAAGTTACAAAGGTGACAGTCTGTAACCCATTGTTCCTCTTGTACTTCCATTCTACCGATATGACATCTAGAACAGGGATATCAACTGTACAAGACTGCGGATTGTCACACTGCGATTCAGTGAAACTCGTCCCTGAAGAATTGGTTGTTGACAATATGAAGTATCGTTTGTTAACAGCGCCAATCGACTACTTACATTGGTGCGTTCCTCCAACAAGACTAACTATTCCGGAGATTATCACAACCCAAAGAGTAAAGATCATGGTGTTGAACCTAAATTGGGATCACGAATTAGCCAGAAGGCTGATGTGTCCGCTACAGAGCGCGATTAAACCTAATTTCTCCTATTACTATCTGAAACAGGCAAAACGATAACAGCACTAATGTTTGACTGACACCGCTCAGTAACTTACGAAATAGTTTTAGCAAAGCTTATATACCGAATTAGTGGAGACGGGAGAAATTACACGGTGCTCGACTTCTTAGAATCTAAAAAGTTGAGTTATGGCGAAATTTTTCCACTAATTCAGTAGAAACTTTGCTTAAAATAGGTGCCCCTTCTAAGAACTAAAGAAGGAGCATATGTTCTTTGCATAGCTTTGAATTATTCGGCTCATTAAGACTTGTCGTCATTTGTTCTAGCACAAGGCTTATGAAAAGCTGAATATATCTGAGAGGAGTCATGCAGTCTGATCGTGTGTGACCATAGACCAGTCAAGAATCGAGTGAATAATGATGCTATGTTAACAATCCACTTCTTTGCCCTTACTCCATATTCATATATCCACCATTGTCATGATTGCCATGGAAGGGCTGCAATCGAGTAGCGATGACCTGCCCTCTCCTCTCCCATGCTAAATTGCGGCAAGTCTCATTGTCACCAATAACGCACATATTCAGAACAATGACCGATCAGGTTGGATCAAGTTGACGGTGTGACGGTGAAACTAGTGACAAATGTGGATGAGATCTGTACCGCAATGTGCAGGGAGTACCAGCTCAATGAGAAACAGGAGGAAACCGTCATGAGTTTCATTCACTCGCTTAATAACGGTAAAAAGACTATTCTAACGCCGTATTATTTCGTTCAAAAAATCTTAATTTTTAGCGGTGTCTAATTGTGGTGCTCTATAATAATGAGCGATCCTCATAAGAATACCGCTGATGTAATCTATATGATGGCTCCAGGCGAATATAAAATATTTCCCTGAGTTTGTAATTAATACAGGCCCAGCTGTGCTATGTGTTCAAGGAGTGTTCGGGTCGGGAAAAAGCTATCTGCTCGCGGTACTTATCCTTATCTTGGTTAGGGTGATGGGTGGGTCGCATAACAAGATACTTGTCACTTCGACCACCAACGTGGCTGTTGATAACATTCTCAACAAGTGAGTCTCAACACATCAATATGTGTGTTTGCATTCCTTGACACCGCATCCCATCTTTGGAATTCTAATATTCCTTGATACATTTTTTGTTTCACTCCAACGTTCCTTGACACCACGTTTCCTGACATCACTTTTTCAGCACTCCGTCAGTCTTGACACCGGTTATTTTCAGGTTACTCGATCTTGGTTTTGAGCACTTTGCCCGGCTGGGGAGCGTGAAGAGGATCCACAAGCGAATAGTACCCTATGTTGTTCAAAACCAGGAATTGGTATCTCACGGAACATTGCCGAAACAGGTTCGATATTAACCACAGAGAGAGAAATTATATTAACCACAGAGAGAGAAATTATATTTCATCGAAAACGAATCAGCTAATTATTATCTAATTAACTAGTTGATAAATAGGCAATGATAAGAGGCACCTGTCGATCGATTATTTGGTAGAATTGAGTGTGGAATGGAATTCAAATCATATTCTCAAGCAACCATTATGAGCTGATTGAGAGGGTTGCAAACAATGAATGGTCGTAGGCTGTATGGCTGCACCGCAATAATTGGGCCTAGCTTGCAATAGAGTAGGAGGTCCCAGGGTGGCCCATGTTAAAACAATGGAGATCTATTACAGTGAGTTTGAATCTATCAAAGCGACGAACAGTAAACAAGTAGGTATGAGCTTGATTAAGTCGTTGAACGGTGAAATTGATCGTTTTTATCACTCGCTTATAGACTCAAGAGTTATATGAGGAAATGTAAAACGGTTAGAAAGCAATTAGGTTTCAATGAGCAATAATTAGGTTTTCACACAACTGGCCTCTTCCAACATAGAGCTATGGAGATTGGAGGATGCAACATGTAAAGTGTCTCATTGAGATTTCAATTGTTCCAGGTTATTACATTCTGCAAAGTGCATATTTTCTCATTATCGGAGAAAATTTACACAATAGACGCCCTCATTGCGCCAACATCAAAGTTCGAACATCATTATCAAGGGTATTTCTCAGGATCAAACACGAGGAATTCTGGACCGGTATCAAGTTGTTGGGACAACTTGTGCCTCTTCGCCAGGAGTATCAGAACACGACATAGTCCTGTTTGATGAGGTGTCTCAGGTATGTCACCGATTTCAGCTACCATGGTAACGCCTAGTAGTTACCATGGTCACGCTTTGTAGTTGCCACCCGAAGTTGCCCTATTGTGAGTGACTACTCTCACCTGCCTATTTTCCAGGTAACTGAACCATCGTCTTTGTTACCGCTCATCAATGCTAGATGCAAGCATCTTCTACTGGTAAGAATATACAGATTCGCTGAAATCACTCCTTTATCTCCATTCTCTGAAATCCAGGGAAAATCCTCAATAATCAAACTCCATGCTATCCAGGTTGGTGACCCCAAGCAGCTCCCTCCCACAGTTGAGACCCAACATGTGAGTGGAACCGGGGCTCCGGGACTCGAGCAGACACTATTCGACAGACTGGTCCGACTTGGGTATCCAACCATCTTCCTGAACACACAATACAGGTGTCCGCCCGCCATATCTAGCATTGTCAACACGCTGTTCTACTCGGGAGAGCTCCGCGATGGGAATGTCGGAGTGAGCGTGGCTAAGGAAAGTGATGGTGTTGCTAAGGAAAGTTATGGAGTTGCTAAGGAGATCGGTGATGTTGCTAAGGAGATCAGCGATGTTTCTAACGAGAGTGAGGTCTCATCAATCCTTCCCATTCCTGCTGTCACGTTCATCAGTGTTTCAGGGACAGAGACAAGCTACGGAGACAGTTATTCAAATGCCACAGAAGTGAGCAGGATATCCAGTAGTTATAAGCCGCTTTTTCTTGCTATAGCAACCGCGTCAAATATAGTAGTGGCTCACGTCCAAATGGCGGCGTGAGGGAACCCGAGTTCCTCATGACCCCACTCCATGTTGGCAGGTAAAAGCTATATCGGAAGTGCTCGCTGCAGTGACATCAGAGCGGAATATCAGCAAGGAAGATATTGCCGTGATTACACTCTATCGTGGCCAGGAGTCCCTGCTGAAGAGGGAACTACCAGGCTCCAAGTCGCTCAAGGTTCGGGATTTATTCGGAGTTGAACACTTTCTCTCCTTCAAAACCCATGACCCATGCTAATGCCGCAAATCTAGTCAGTATTTCACAAAAAACCAACCAACCTCTTGCAGATATCGACTGTCGATGCGGTCCAGGGCGCTGAGAAACCTATAATTATCCTATCCTGTGTCCGATCCACCAGAATAGGTTTCGCCGACTGTCCACGGAGGATTAACGTAGCTCTTACTCGAGCAAAGGAGCATCTCATTATATTCGGTGAGGAGATTGAATAATCATCATTTCGCTCTTTGTAATCGCTCTTTATCTGGATAAATATTCATTAACAGAAGGGGGGGGGTAATTCATAATTCATGTCGTGCAATTAAATGAATTCCGAATTCAGAATTCGATCCAAACCTGCCGTAATCACGATCACCCGTGCAATGTGTTGAATGGGTGCAATGAATCTTAACCTATTCTGTTACGCAGAAATCTATAATATGATAACATAACGGAATTTCATTCCATGAAGTGATGAGTAGAGAAGGGGAGAAAGAATATTATAACTCCGAAAATTATGACTCCTAAAATTCAATCCCATATCTTCGATCATCTGTCATGAAATGAACGTCATAATCTCCTAGGTAACATCCAGATGTTATCCACAAACCAGTTGTGGGGCACAATAATACAGATCTGTGCTGACCGGGGCGTCGTGTGGACTCTCGATGACGTCATACACAAGATCCGGTCACGTGATTGAGATCAAGTGATCCTTGGATCCGGTATTCAACGAGTTTATTTTCATCTAACTTCCATTTTTCAAATTTATTTCGTTTTTAAAGTTTGTTAAGTGCAATTTCGATAAGTTGTAGTATACTCGTGTAATTTGGTAATCATTCGATCGGTATATAATCGTGTTGTAGAAGCTAATGGACAGTAGCCTTGTTTTTTTGTACTATAGCAACAGATATTCCGACAATGAAAGACAAGAAACAAATATATCTATCCTGACATTCCTAATACAATTACACCCTATTCATATAGGAAAGGACTAATGTAGTGGTAACGGTGTCACAACGGTGTCACGAGTCTTGGTTGTGAGAGACACATTAGGTGTTGACACCGTGCAGCAGCATGGTTGAGAAGAGAACTCAGCGGACACGGACTGTGCTTGACACCGCACAGCGGAAACTGAGACTGAAACGATTCATTGAATCTCTGGACAAGGACAATTTTCAGGAAGATTTGAATATCAGTACGGCGAAACTTCCTGCTTTCGATGAGAAACCGGCAGCTAAGAAAAAGAAGAAAATGACGAAAAAGCGGTTTCCGAAGTCGTTCCAGGTAATTTTCATTTCTGAGTAAAATAGCCTTTTTCGCGATGATCTATAGTGCTACCTACTGAGTGTCATAATTCTTTCAAACCACTCTAAAATGTACCTACCACTCTAAATAGCACTGTATCTAATACCACTCATTCTAATACCATTTCAGGCTATTCTGGAAGACCCGGCAAATGCTGCCGACACATCATCCTACAACGCGGCACGAGTACCAATTTCCCGGCTCCCGGCCCGCAATTTCTGTTCCGTGTGCGGGTATAAATCCACTTACAAGTGTATAGTGTGCGGGACAAAGTACTGTACGATCAGATGTGGTGAAACACATTCAGAGACTCGGTGTCTCAAATGGGCGTGAGGATGTCTCGAACGATGTTTTCTGACAATAGAGATGTATGATGAGAACGGAGAATGGTGATGTGATCAGAGGTTAGACAGATAGCCGAATTGCAGGAAGAGGCAAGGAGATTTGAGTCTAATTCTTCGGACAAGGATAGACTGAATGGGACTGAATTGAAGATGAATCACAATTTGTCATGACATAATGAAACTTATGATAGCCCGATTCTTGCTCTGCATACAATTATCATATTTTTCAAGACACGATCGATCCTCATTCATATTGGACATTGTACTGTCAATAGAATGAACTCATTACTCTGAGATGGATCTATAACTATTCTATGTGTCAGTGCTGATTTATTACTGATTTAGTGCTGATTCTATGTGCTCAGTGCTGATTCTAATCTCATCTCTCCCCAATGTAGGTAGGCATGATAGTGCTGGAGAACCCTCTCTTGGATCAGGACCTAGAGGACGATGACTCAGATGGAGTGGTGGAAGAAATGGAGATAACCGGGGCCCTAACCTCCGGTAAAATCAGCGAGACCGCCATCAAAACTGTCACACACGTCAATAACGTCGCTAAACTAAGGGAGCGACTAGAGTCAATTCAGAAAAAAATGCCATGGCTAGAATCCCTGGACGTCACAGTGGACATGAAAATGTCCGAGGACGATATGAAGGCGATAGTAAACGATAATTTGAAGCAGGAAATGTTGTTTTACAAGCAATGTCAGATAGGAACACAGCAGTCGATAGCAAGGCTGAAAAGTCTGAATATCCCAACGGTTCGACCCGAGGATTACTTTGCCGAAATGGTGAAGAGCGACGAGCACATGAAGCGAGTCAAGGAGAAACTCGTCAGTAAACAGCTGACACTCGAACGAACGGAGAAGGTGTCAAAAATGAGGAAGATGAAGAAACTGGGTAAGAAAGTGCAGCAAGAGGTGTTAAAGAAGAGGGCAGATGATAAGAAACAGATGCTGGAATCAGTGAAGAAGATCCGGAAGGGACAAGCTGAAAAGGAAGACATGGATGAGTTTGAAATAAACAGCATCGAGCAGGATAATCCGAAGAAAAAGGACGGTCTCAACCGGAAACGGAAAGCAAAGGATTCCAAGTACGGGTACGGAGGGAAAAAGAAGAACGCTCGCAAGAACGATCAAGAATCGTACAAGGATGTGTCGAGTTTCAGTTCCCGGGTACACAGTAAACCGAAGAGGAGTGCTAAGAATGACCAGAGGAAGGGAGGCAAACCACAGCGACCCGGCAAGGCTCGGCGAGCCAATATGAAGAACAAGGCTAAGAGCAAGTGATGATAGGGGTTGCCTTGTATTTGGTAGTGGGACGCCAGTAATTTATTTAATCTCATCAATTCTGTTTAAGACTTGGATTTCCATTTCTTCTTTTATTCAATTGCAATGAACATCGAATGAACTCAGTTTATTTTATCATTTCTGCTCTTTATTATGTTTCCGTATTTGGCTCTAATAAATGCCTCGCAGCCATACAAAATAGTTTACCATTTCTGTTTAATTGGTTATCATACCTAACTTACTCTCATCTACCCTCTTAGGTTCAGGTCATGGCTCGGAAATTCCAGCCAGAGGACCATGGCCTCGATAAGGACTTCCGTCTGACAGACTTCACCAAACTCAAAGGATGAGGGTGTAAGGTATGTCATATGCCAAGTTTCTAACTATTCGTCGTCCTGATGCCTCGCCAATTGATCACTATCCGAATCCCTCAGTTAGTAACTTTGTGTCCAGTCCCACGCGCGGGGTCGTTCCAATCCACCTTTAACTTCTCACCTTCTCACCACCTTCTCACCATGTGTCTCTCACACCCAGGTCCCGCAAGCAGAGCTGCTCCTCTACTTGCAGTCCCTGAAACCCACATCCCCTCTCCTCACCGGGGATGGATCTATCGGGATTGGACTGGACTCCTGTGTCCTGCCCACCCGTCATCCCGGTATATCCCTGGTGGAGACCACGGACTTCTTCTACCCTCTCATCAACGATCCCTACCTCATGGGTAGGATAGCGTGCGCTAACGTGCTCAGTGATTTGTATGCCATGGGTGTGACGGATGTGGATAACATGCTCCTACTTCTGGGGGTGTCCCGGGATTTATCCAACGAGCAGAGGAAAGTTGTGATTCCTATGATACTGGAGGGGTTTAGAGATCTGGCTAGGGAGGCTGGGGTGACGATAAACGGTGGACAGACGGTAGTGAATCCCTGGATGATTATTGGGGGTGTGGCGACATCTGTTTGCAGCAAAGACGAGTTTATCGTGCCTAACAAAGCTGTAGAGGGGGATAAGATCATCCTGACTAAGGCTATCGGTACACAAGTTGCTGTCAATCTTCATCAGTGGATGACGTTGGAAACCCCTGCTTGGAACATTGCCAAAGAACTGATTACCCCTGACGCTGTTGTTAAGGGGTACGACGATGCGACCATCTCCATGACAACTCTGAATCTTGCTGCTGCTCGACTCATGCACAAGCACCACGCCCATGCTGCCACCGATGTCACCGGGTTCGGAATCCTCGGACACTCCAGAAATTTGGCCGAATTCCAAGAAGCTGATGTTGATTTTCACATCCACACCCTTCCTATTTTCACGGGTTTTGCGGGTGTATGTAAACAGCTGATTGAGAAAGGAGGACGGAACTTCAGGTTGTTGGAGGGAACATCGTCTGAAACATCAGGAGGGTTGTTAATCTGCCTGAGTAGTGATGATGCAGATAGCTTTGTGGAGGAGATGAGGAAAGAAGGGGGCACAGCTTGGATCATTGGAGATGTAGTTGCTGGATCAAAGACCTCCAGAATTGATGAAAATCCGAATATCATAGAATTTTCATACCGATAATCTATTAATAAATTCTAATTTATTTTTTCATGTTGAAAAATTGATATGGTATTAAAATATCGATCATTTTTTTGATTTTCAGATGATTTATACACTTTAATTCCATATTTGACATTACCTATCATAAAACCTCTGGGACAAAATCATTTCCATGGGTGAGCAGACCTATGGTCATGTGGTCGATACTAATATGACGACATTGTAATAAATCCATGACTGGAATTCTCTGTTTGATATTCATCGACTGTCCCCTATTCAATGTCTTTTCTATTTTGAATTCACTCTTATAAAACTAGAAGCGTTTCATAGCTTGGTAGTAAAATTAATTTTCAAAGATTTTATCCGCCTCATTCTTTAACCAAACCTCTATCCGCTAGTTCAATGCATGGGTGATGCCGATGAAAGTGAATCCTCGCTATCCGTTACAAACTCGGACACCCCACGCTCTCCTCCGCAAAATGACGTAGACGAGGCACCAGCTCGTGCGCGGCTTAATGCCGAGTCACGGCCCGAAACAAGCCCCGGAGTTCGGCCGAGGAGCAATGCCTCTGACTACGCTGTGAACCCCGTGAAGAGCGGGGAACTGAGAAGTCCACGGAGAATCGTCGATGACATATCGGATTCGTCTCTTGACAGTTCCATTGAGAATGGAGTGGTGCCGGCCAGTCTGGCACTCTCACCCCGTCCCCACCAGCTGGTATCACCTCTCAGCATCAGTTCTCTGAGTGTGGATGAGGAGGAGAAAGTGGTGGTTGAGGATAATGATGACATCATCACCGTGTCACCTGTCATGCCACGGAAAGAGTTCTCCCCGGAGTCATCATCTGATGACAACCTGATCCCTGGGGAGGAGGCTAGTATGCGGGGTACTTTTATCACGGAGCCAGAGCCTGGTGCTGCGATAGAGGTCGCCCCGAGGACAGATTCCACCAGTCTCCCTCTTGTGTCACCAGGTAATTAGCAACAATATACCATCCATACGTTCTGAAATTGGATGTTTAATCGGGGGTTGGTGGGAATAACTGGCAAATTCTTTGGGTTTGCAAGAAAGTGTTTGCCCAAGTATGCCATACGTCCCGCCCTAAACCCTACACTCTACATTAGGTTTATCTCACAACATACTATTCCAGGAGAGAGTGATGATGACGGGAGTGAGAGTAGGTCCACATCACAGGCACTGACGGAGGAATTGTTATCAGAATCGGAATGCGAAATCAAGGTGAGAATCTATTCAATCTTCAACACGTTTTCCGATCCCGTCCCTCCCTCAATTTTCCCCAAATGACCCATTCTCCCCACTCCTATACTCACGCCTCCTCCACTCACGCGTTATCCATCACGCGTTATCTCTCTTCCTCAGGAGTACTCACCAGAGTGGTACACACATCAGAAACACGTGTTCATATTCAGTGAGGCGGGAAAGCCAATCTACAGCAGATACGGCAAGGAGGAGAATATCGTGGGACTGTTTGGCGTCATGCAGGCGCTGCTCAGCTGTGTCCAGGACACCCAGGACGAGCTGCAATGTATCCGGACGTGTGACCGGGTGTTTGTATTCCGGTGTCACAGCCCGCTCATCCTCGCGGCGGTGGCAGATTCGGGTGAGAGTGAGGAGATGTTGGGACGACAGCTCAGGTACGTGACTAACCAGGCAATCTTCTTCCTCACACAGTCGCACATGGCGCGGCTCTTCAAAAACAGGCAGAACTACGATCTCCGACGGCAACTTACCGGACTGCCAAAGTTTTTCAAGGGAATTATCGATTTTGTTGAGAAGGATGTAAGCTTCTTGGTTTCCAGTTACCGGTGTCTGCCTATGCCGTCTTCTCTCCGCAACGAGATAGCAAACACGCTCCTCTCACACCGCTCTCCCGAGCTGGTATTCGCTATCCTCCTCTACGAAACACAGATAATATCCGTTGTCCGTCCCAAGCAATACGTCATAACACCCGCCGACCTTCACCTCCTGATGAACTACGTGAGGGCGGGGAGTACACGGGGCCACGGTGAAAAGTGGGCGCCGTGCTGTCTGCCGGACTTCAATGACGGTGGATACCTGTACGTCCACGACTCGTACATATCCGAGACACGGGACATCAGCCTCGTGCTGATCACCAACGAGAGAGAGCAGCACATCACAATTATCGAGTGTAAGCAGCAGATAGTCGAGCAAATGACGGCGCTCAAAACACTCGACAAGCTGGAAGCCGTCCTGACGTCGCCGTTCACGTGCGCCGACACGAAGATCCCCCACCTGCGCCACTTTATCTACAAGAGCCAGAGCTCGCAACAGATCGTCAGCCCTGAGTACACGGCTCCGTATAATGCTGAGGAAGATCGGAGGATGCTGCACGTCAAGTACTGTCATCTCTACGACAAACTCCATAACCCGGAACACAAATTGTCCATTGTGTACGATGTGGACGGAAGAGAGTCCATGGTGGGGTATCTCATGAACAATGCCGAGATTTATTGTACCTTCTCGCCATTTGTGACGAGACCCGTGGCTCTCAACAATATAGATAAATTATTAAAGTGGATACGCAAGGAGGAAAGTAGGTTTTTCATCTTGGGGTCTGGAGTTTACTAATTTGTGATGAAATTTAGAATTAAATCGAATGAATTGACGACAAATTTTTCTGTTGCTAAGAATAGCTTCTTTTGAAAAGACAATCTGAATAGCTTAGAACATTAAGATGACTATGGGTAAGAGGATGCAGCAATTTATCTGAGAATGATTTAGAGGGCTTGAGTTGATGAATCAGATAATTCCAAAGCTTTGGAATCATTTTTCGTGTGTATGTGTCAGTAATTGATTTTTGCTTTTGGTCACATAATTGATTAATTGTTATTGATAGGTCATATTTTAATTCAGTATCAATGCTCATACTGAATTTCATGTTGTGTATATTGTAATTATGATATCATTATGTTCATGTTTATCTATAATCAAAGTATCAAACTTTCACTGATAATGATGATGCATGTCTCTTCCCATCTTCTTCATCCGCAGAAGAGCCACGCCCAAATCAAACCATCCCTCATTCATAACTCCATCCTACTAGCCCCTGATTTTCACCCCGAATCGCAAAGAGCTGGCACTGAAATAGTTCCTGAAGTAGAATACAAAGAATGCCGCACGAGGAGTGGACCAGCGCCCTCACCACATCCCTCCCTCGGTACTTCAACATTCTCTCCGGACGATGCACCCTCGTTCTCTCTGACCGCCTCGTGGAGGTCAGCAAAGCTGTGCTCAGCACGCAGAGCCCTGTGTTGGAGAGCTACTTCATGAGCAGTGAGCGGGATATCAACAGAATCATTGCTCGGAGGAGGGCGCGGTATCTGGGCGAGGAGGTAGAGGAGGGGGACGGTGATGAGTCGGATAGTGATGAGTCGGTGAAGTCTGATGACGAGGATGATGAGACATCGGTCATCGTCATGACTGATTATTACGGGTATGATGACTTTGTGAGCGAGTTTTTCAGGTCATTTTACACGGGTGAAATCACGATAAACGCAGACAATATCCGTATTATTCTGAAACTAGCGTGTCAGTATGAAGTATCATGGGTGACATCGGAGTGCTGTGTCTTCCTCAACACCTACCTCGACGAAGCTGGGAACTTCATCCAAAATTACAAATTCCTGATGAACTTTAGAAACGACACAATCACAAGGGTCGTGTTAGAAAAACTCAAGACGTTTAAATACCACAGATTGATAGACCACAGAAAATCCCTGTCAGAAGAGTGGGCAACCCTTGATGAGGCTCTTCTCACAACTCTCTTAGACAACATGGCGCCACCCTCTGAGTTGTACACAGCTCATCTCCTCTTTCTATGGCTTGAACACGATGAACCAATTAGGAAGCACAAGCTTGAGTCCCTGATTTCACATCTTAGACTGGTACACGTTCCACAATCTTTTATTTTTGATGTGATTCTCAAGTCAGCGGAAAGCAAGGACATGGCATCGAAAGGTCTCTATCGAATGGTACTGGGCTCTCAGAATTACTTCTTCTCTACAATGGCTGGACTCCCACCAAAACTGACTAATGAAGACCTCTTTCCGTTGATATACAAAAATAGAGACAGTTTCATCCATCAGAAGGAAATTAATTTCACAATTCCTCTGTCGGGACTGAGGGATGGTGTGTTTGAAAATGAACAAGTAGTCCTCTTATCGACCGAAGGGAATTATCGGCTACGCTTTTGTGTGGAATGTTGCTTTGTTTTCATCACAACTGAAGCAATTGTTGAGCAGTTCCCGGTTTCTAAGCTACTTATACCCGTGGCTGAAAATTCGACCAATGAACATGATCAAGCTAGAACTATCTCTTATTTGTCTGACGAAATTGACATATTTGACGAAGTCCTTAAGTCGGACATTCCAGATGAGAAAAATTTGACTGAAATCAAGATGGTTGCAGTAATATTGAATTCGTGCGGGTGACATTGATGAGAAAAATTGGTTTTCTGGGTGAATTAATGGGGGTTAAAATTTCAGTTTTTATTTATTGAACTTGATTTTGTACTTGTCATTAGATCATGGTATGCTTTGATTTGAGTACTTTGATTTTTGATGCTCCTCATACAACCAATACTCCCTAGGGTTTCAAATTATTGATATTTTCCCGCACCCATATGCCTCCACCCCAACTTCACCAATACCTAACCATCCTCCACCCCAATAGCAGCATGGAGCATGATGTGGAGGAAGTTAACCTAGTGAGAACGACACGTGATGCCGTGCAATGGCTGATGGAAGTTACCAACTGCTCGGAAACCATGGCAACCCGACTACTGGAACTCGCAGGGGGCGATATTGCGGGTGCTCTTGACCTTCAGTCGACCATCGCGGGCGATCCTTCCCTTCAGTGAGTTTCCAAGTAAATTCTTCCTTCTTTCTTCTTTTTTTCCATCTTACTTCCTTGTCTTTTTTATGTTTATTCTTTATCAAATTAACCCTCCTATCTCTTTCACGTATCCTTCTTTCAGGCAAGCAGTTGCATCAGATAACCCTGAAGCTGAAGTTCTCGCTGATGACACCGATACAGAAAATGAAGAATTGCATGCTGAGGAGGACTCCAATAGTCGGGAGAAGGTGGTATTGGAGCGGATAGTACGAGTCACGGGGGCGTCGATAGAGCGTGCCGGTGCTGCTCTTAGAATGGCTGGAGGAGATGAGCAGGCTGCAGTGGAGGTTATCAATTCTGCCCTCAGACGACAAATGACCAACGAGAATGGCAAGGTATGGGGTTATAGATATTTGTGGTTTTGAGAATTCGTGGAAAATCAAATTCTTGATGAATATCGGTGTATGCAGGGTTTGGCTGTTATACTCTATTGTTTTGTACTCTATTGTGTTGTACATTTTACAATGGTACTCTTTTTAGTTTTTACCTTTTGTCGTGGATGCAACCTTGTATTATGGGCGTGGACAAAGTTTTTTTTTCGTATCGCTGATGGTTGATCATCATTTTTATGAAAGTTTGTTATTTATAAGTTTTTCATATTCCACACTCAGTCATGTTCAGCGTAGGAGAGAAGACGGAACATCAGAGCCACAAAAACCAATCAAAGCAGGCCCCAAGGTTACCATTCCGATAATGACTGTCAAATGATTATCGGATCGATCAATCATCCAATTAGCTAATTGGCTTACCCATTATCAGGACGTGGTCGTATTGTGCTGGAATATAGACGGGTTGTGTGACAGAGGGTTAACTGACCGGTTTAGTGGTGTCATCTCCCAGATAAAGACAAGCAAACCACATGTGGTAAGATGAGGAATATAGACCCTTCGAACTCATTGGGAACGAAAATTGAACAGGAATTGGGAACGGCGATTGAGCAGCTGTTGTGAGCGAATGAAAGAGTTTGGAATATCTGAGGAACAGGACGTAAAAATTATTTTGCAGGTGTTATTACAAGAAGTTGTGGCAGAGCATGTGGAAAGGCTACGTGAAAGTTTCGGTCGGTCCTACCATCTTGCTTTTGGAGACATGGATAGCGCATATTTCAACACTATTATGGTCAGCAAGTGAGTAGTTTTGTACTGTCGATCACTCAGTATCAATGCACATTACCAATCACACAAAATCTGGGGAATCACACATTTCCAATCACACAATATGAGTGGCTATGCTCGCACAACTCTTATTTTTACATTTCTCACCTCGCAGGGAATCAGGGAGACTCATTGACACCAGTGTTATCCAATTTCCTACCTCGCTCATGGGTCGACACCTTATCAAGGTACTCATCATCCAAGTTAAGGTCACTGCTGTTCTTGTCTCCTGCTACACGAGCGTCTTCATCAATCATTGTTCCCCTCAGTCCATAGACCTAATATCACCTTAGTACCTTTACCTGATATCACCTAAGTTCTCCTTGCCATTGAGCGAAGTTCCCCTTAATCCTAACAAATATCAACTAACTTCCCCTTTTTGTCCAATACCCGAGGCCCATGCGAACTATTTTCCCCTTATCGTCTTATACCCGACACTCTTGTTCAGGTTACGTGTGAGATATTCGGACAGTCGTTGACCATCCTAACCTCACATTTGGAGAGTATGAAAGACCACTCTGCTGAGAGGATAAACCAACTGAGAAAAGTTAGTATTGGGAGAGAAAGTCCGATAATTGATGCGAATCCGTTTTGAGCTTTTTTATAATAACTGTCCGATTACTAAGGACCATAATGTCAGGTTATTGAGCAGATGTGTTCAGTTGACAGAGATCACGTGGTGTTGTTTGGAGGTGACACTAATCTCAGAGACGTTGAGCTACTGCGGATAAAGACGTGGGGTGATGTTTATGTAAGTGTGAGATCCATAGGTATGTCTAATGTCTTGTAGGTATGTCTGCTATGTCCGTAGGTATGTCCTGACCGCAGTTCGAATCTTCTGCGTAAATTAGAACTTCCGCCATCTCAAATCTATTGTGTAATCATGTTCTCATGGTAACGCAGGATGTATGGGAGAAGCTAGGCAGTGATCTTGACAACTGTTATACGTGGGACACTGGTGTCAACAAAAACACACAGGCTAGGTTCAGGAGTCGACAACGCTTCGATAGGATCTACCTTAGGTAAGTCACGTGACTAATCATGTTGTTGTGATTGCGGCTCCTGAAGTTGGGTCCGTAGCCCGGTATAAGATACCGAATCTGGATCGTGTCCAATCTATTTCAATTCCGGCTGTTGATGTCGATTCTCCTTCAGAGAATCAACAAAATTCAAACCAAAGTCATTCAAGCTGGTAGGGACTGAGACTTTGGTCAGTTGTCGCATGTTCCCCAGTGACCATTGGGGGCTGCTGGCTACTTTCACTCTGAGTCCCTGAAATCGGTTCGGAATCCAGGGATAATAGTTTTTTTTTGAATTCACTACGATAATTTATTCTTTTTTATCATAACTTTACTTTTTGAATGTTCCAATGTGGTATTTTCTTAATGTTTGTTTCCCAATAAATATGGTTTTTAATTTAATTTATTATTGACATTTTTTATCTCCGTCGCTTCATAATTTCAGAATTTGTCCATAGGCTTCCTTGTATAGACCTTATTACTAACCTTCCAATGGGGCTTCCATTCTCTACCATTTCACTAACCAGATCATCTCAATTAGTAATGTAGCTCTCAAGAATAGGCCTGGGAAAGGAAGACACAGAGGAAGCAAACAAGAAGATCCAACTTTATCCGGATAGTTTTCGGTTTCAGCAGACTGAGAGATCACTATCGCGCCACTGAAGGTTGTTTCATAGAGCCGTCAAGTCATGTCACTGTACGGTGGAATTGATGTGGAGATTGCTAAGTCAGAGACCAGTGAGTATGCTCGTCGAGTCTATCATTCCGATCATAATGAAATTGAAACATTACATGATTGTTGAGACAGCTGCTTGAAGATGATATTCTCAGACGCAGGGAAGTCAAACTTCAACTTCATGAACGCTCAACTGATGAGGAAAGCGCTCCCTAAACTGACCAAGTCTTCGGCCAGTGAAGCTGCTATCAAAGAAGTTGCCAAAGACGTAAGTGAAGTCAACTTTGTGTTCATATTTTGTACATTGTACAACTTGAGCAGAATTCATTTCTTCAGTTTCTATCAAATCACGCAAAGATAAGTGATTTCTAATTCTGAATCTCGCTAATTTCACCCATCTCATTCCCCCCATCCGACCCTCCCCTCATAACCACTCCTCCCCGCCCTCTACCCCCTCAGAACCACTCATCACCGCCCCATCCCGATGAGATATTCGTGGAGACGGATGCAAGCAAGACAACAATAATTGTAGAGTATGACCCGGCCAAACCGAATGATTACAGCGTGGTGAACGCACTCATTCAGAAGAGAAAACGGGAGAAGAAGTATGAAGAAGAGGTAACAATGTTATTGCACGTGCAATAATGTTATTGCACGTGTTGATCTGTGATAGTATGCTGGATTGTCAGTTTTTGACAACAGAACAAGCCAACAATTGTTGTCATTTTTCATGTATCAGTTTTTTTACCGAACCTTTTCTTTCTCCAGAACAAGAGAGCGAAGCCACTGGTGTCAGCGTATGATGACACCGATAAGGTCGGGATTGAGGATGATCTCGATTTCTATGAGGACCCCAAGGCTAAGAAGAAGGACAGCAAGACGCCCGGTGGGGGCTATGCTGGCGGTAAGAGGATTACAATTATATTCTTATGTCCTGAAATGAGCATGTCCTGACTCCCTAAGAAGAACACGTTCGTTGTGCCTTGCCTATTTTCGAATTGCCTAATTGTCTCAGCATATATTGATTGATTCATTACAGACAAGGATAACGAATACGATGGTCCGAGTACAACAGCCAAGGGTGGAGCTATGATAGCTCCTCCGCAATCGTTACTGAACAAGGACAAGGAAACACTGAATGTTCTTCATCCAGAGGTTGGCAATATGAGTGTATGTCACTTTAATCACCTCCTCATAGTTGTCCCACATGCACTCCTTCACACCACGTTTCTCTTTTGACACCAGTTATAGCTCAACACCGTATTCCCCCTGACACCACTTTGCACTCGACGCCATTCTACCGTTGACACCACATTCAAGTCTAACCTGACTCCACTCTCTAGTACAAATATCAATCTTCGTTACGATCATGTATAGTTCATACTCGCCGTGAAACCACGCCCAAATGACGATTTCTCTCCCTTGGGAGGCAAACAGTACAAAAACGCGAAAATCAATGGGACACACAAATAGGCGAAAATCATTTCTGCACGTGACATACTGAAAAATAGTGTTTTTGGCCTATTTTTTGACGTAGAATTCGAATCTGAAAGAATTAGAGAGCTAGCTGATTGGGAAATTGGGGAAAATTCTTATTTCTTCTCAGACATGAAGTTATGAGTCACATGATATACAGCTCCTCAGGGAAGCAAGATAGGGCCGAAATTCGATCGGGAATCGATTCAGCGTCCAAAAATACATGGGAATTCATGGTCTTTGCTTGCATGTGCGACAAAAAAATTTCTTCGAATTTCTGATCGGAGTATCGATAGAAAATGAAGTGAGTGACTCCACACTTTTTTACTTCATTTTCGAAGGTCTCTAATGAAGTCTTTACCGGCACTTACGACACTAATTTTCCACCAAATCATCTCTCCTACTCTCACACTACAAATATCAATCCTCGTTACGATCATGTATAGTTCATACTCGCCGTGAAACCACGCCCAAATGACGATTTCTCTCCCTTGGGAAGCAAACAGTACAAAAACGCGAAAATCAATGGGACACACAAATAGGCCAAAATCAGTTCTGCACGTGACATACTGAAAAATAGTGTTTCTGGCCTATTTTTTGACGTAGAATTCGAATCTGAAAGAATTAGAGAGCTAGCTGATTGGGAAATTGGGGAAAATTCTTATTTCTTCTCAGACATGAAGTTATGAGTCACATGATATACAGCTCCTCAGGGAAGCAAGATAGGGCCGAAATTCGATCGGGAATCGATTCAGCGTCCAAAAATACATGGGAATTCATGGTCTTTGCTTGCATGTGCGACAAAAAAATTTCTTCGAATTTCTGATCGGAGTATCGATAGAAAATGAAGTGAGTGACTCCACACTTTTTTACTTCATTTTCGAAGGTCTCTAATGAAGTCTTTACCGGCACTTACGACACTAATTTTCCACCAAATCATCTCTCCTACTCTCACACTACAAATATCAATCCTCGTTACGATCATGTATAGTTCATACTCGCCGTGAAACCACGCCCAAATGACGATTTCTCTCCCTTGGGAAGCAAACAGTACAAAAACGCGAAAATCAATGGGACACACAAATAGGCCAAAATCAGTTCTGCACGTGACATACTGAAAAATAGTGTTTCTGGCCTATTTTTTGACGTAGAATTCGAATCTGAAAGAATTAGAGTGCTAGCTGATTGGGAAATTGGGGAAAATTCTCATTTCTTCTAAGACATGAAGTTATGAGTCACATGATATACAGCTCCTCAGGGAAGCAAGATAGGGCCGAAATTCGATCGGGGATCGATTCAGCGTCCAAAAATACATGGGAATTCATGGTCTTTGCTTGCATGTGCGACAGAAAAATTTCTTCGAATTTCTGATCGGAGTATCGATAGAAAATGAAGTGAGTGACTCCACACTTTTTTACTTCATTTTCGAAGGTCTCTAATTAAGTCTTTACCGGCACTTACGACACTAATTTTCCACCAAATCATCTCTCCTAGACTTACACTACAAAATCTCTACACGGTATAACTTTTTGCCTCACACCATTCCCTGTGTGTGAAGTCTTCCCCCCCTCAGATCAACGCCAAGAAGTTACTCGAAGAATCACACGACGGAAACGCTGTTCCGACCACTAACAAAGTGATGAGCATGAAGAACGTCAGCTCGGTTGCTAGCAACATCATGTCAAAGTACGGGTGGAAAGAGGGACAGGGACTAGGGCGGGACGAGCAGGGTATGTCGTCCGCTCTGCAGGTGGAGAAAACAGGACGACAGAGGGGTGTCATTGTTAATGAGTCAGAGGAGAAGGCCAAAGCGAGGATTGAGCTGGCTAGGCAGGAGGAAGGTGGGGAATTATTTGTTGTTGTTATTTCAGTTGATATCGTTCCATCGTTATGTATAGTAGTTGTACTGAACTTGGATGGATTCATGCGCCGCTCAAATGAGAGAAAGCTGTGGAGTCCACAGGAAGTTTTTCACTGTTAGAGTTCCGTTTTGCAGAGCGTAAAGCGAAAGCTGACGAGGTCCAGAAAGCTCTGAAACAACCGAGCAAAGTCATCATACTCAAGAACATGGTACGTGTCATCAATAACTCGTCACCGCTGAGTCACAATTATTAAACTGTACGATGACACAAAGTTCACTGAAGTTCACTATGGTGTGGGGTAATTAATAGGAAGGGGTGTAAGTGGTGTGGGGTAATAAATAGGAAGGGGTGAGTTAGGTGAGTTGAGTGACTGAACGAAGGTGAGTGTACACTATGTGTCAGATCGGAGCTACAAGGACAATCGAAAGACAAGAGTGGTAACTGGCAAGAGTGGTAACTGGCAAGAGTGGTAACTGAGAAGAGTGGTAACTGGCAAGAGTGGTAACTGACTAGAGTGGTAACTGGTAATGTGTCCTCTCTGTCAGGTGGGACCAGGTGAAGTGGACGATGATCTGGAGGGTGAAACCCGGGAGGAGTGTTCAAAGTACGGAGTGGTGGAGCAGGTGGTAATCTACGAGATACCAACTGGTGTCGCGCCCGACGAGGCTGTACGGATATTTGTGCAGTTCAACAGGATTGAATCTGCTGTCAAGGGTAAATGTCGTGAAGTCCGTACGACATTCCATGTTTTGAACGTCATGGAATTTTCACGGACTCAAACCCAAAATGTATGTTTTCAGCGGTAGTGGATCTTCATAACCGATTTTTCGGTGGTCGCACGGTGAAGTGTCTCTTCTATCCACTGGAGAAGTTCCAAGCGCTGGACCTAGCTCCGCAGGCCGATGAAACATAGTTCTCACACACAAATGTATATATTTATTGTTAACCCATCACCCGTAAAGAATATCAGTCAGATCGTGAAAATTCACAAGATCAAGAATTAGAAGATTACGTGATGTACTCCTCTGTTGATAATCCAGTTCTTGGATCGGAGTTAATTGGATCGGAGTAAATTGGCGTGCAATTTACCCGTCTTGACATGCTTCAAATCTTGGGATCATCCACTTGATATTGCTATTGAGATTAAGTGATTATAGTACACTCGAATGGAATGTGCTTCAAGCTTAAATACCGATACAACGTCACACACTTTTGTATTTGGGCGATCTAATTTAAGTATTCAGACTCTTGCATCGATCCTAGCACAACGTTTATTTTGGAACTCTTTTTATCGAAGACTTTGATTCTCATCCAATTTCCTAATATTATGATAGAGGTATATCAGTAGGGGTATTGAAGTTTGAGCTAACAGTTATCATCTGCAATAGGTACATAGGTTCCACCATGTCAGTAGAAATAGCTCTCTCGATCCTATCACTACCCATCGCAGTGATCCTGATGTTCCTCGTCATCTGGAATGTGAGTACAGTTCGTGTTTTTATGTTTGCTTGTTTGTCTGTTTGTTTGTTTTGTCTGTTAATACGTCAATTTCTGGTTTCAAAACCTCGGATCGGAGCCAGACAAAAGCAGCAATTTCGTTTGTGAATCGTGAAATAAGATATATCAATGGAACATGGGGAACATTCCTTTATTCATAACTGCCGCATTCTACGTCATATGAAATGTTTAGAACGCAAAATATCATTTAAATATGTCAATCATGAAAAAGATATTCAAATATGGTCATTAACAAGTAATTGTCGGATGCGAACAGTGGAGTGTCTGTGGGACCTCTGGAAAGTGGGATGAGTCATCCTGGATGATTCATGCTACTCGATGATATCTATTGCGTTGTTGGAATTTACATTAACTGTCTACAAAACCCATTCACCGCCAGTACATTTTTCAAATCCGTAACCTGAAGACGTGAAGGTTAATAGTAATAAAAGATATGCAATTTTTCATCGCGCGATTCAATTTAAAGCATCATTGATCATGACTCTTAATGAGTCATTACGGATGAGCCCTTGAATCAGCGGTGTGCAATTTCATGTCTTGGATATCCCACCTCTTCTGTGCTTTTTGGTGAAGTGCAGATCGAATCGACTGCTTTGTTCATTTGGAATTGGAAAATAAAGTTGTTCTTTTTATTAGATTTCTCCTCACATTTCAAATCTTCACTTCTGAAAATATAGATTGATTGGAAATGAGCCTCATCCCTTTTCACACTCAGAGGAAGCATACCGACATGTGATGTGAATTCCTCAATCCTCATCACGTTCATCACTTGGAATTGCATCACTTGTATGACTTACCCGCACAATATCTTCCTGGTGACTTGGCAGAACTTCTCTTGACCTTCAGCATGTATCATCTTGTTATTCTTACACATGAAAGACTGCATCTTCTGAAACTGGCTGTAACTGCTCACGTCTTTGCAACTGAGGGTATTTCATAGCATTACCTTATGTACCTAGAAATAGGACGGGGATGATTGATTATTGAATGAGCAAAGTGAAGATGTTAGATATGTGATGAATTGGCGCAATAAAACGGGTTTTTGGCTTTCATCCAATGCATCTTGACTGAAATACTATAGGTACATCTTGTGTATAAACATTCCCTGATTCAGTCTGTTTCTATCAAAACAAGGCGTTCCAAAGTGGTTTTATGACTTATGAGAGACTCTAAGATCATCTTCAAATATCAGTTTCATTAGTTTTGTTCATGTTTGCTACTTTTTGTCGTTCAAACTGCTTCTCATCATCGGGATGCAGTTTACTCATCCGCTGGTAGAGTGGAACACTCAGTGACAATAGCACGTTGAACAGAACAAGGGACACGGACAGGAGGAGAAATGAAAATGTCACCAGGGCAGTGGACCGGGCGATGAAACTGCATATGAAGTTCTTTGTAGCCTCATAGATGTCATACAGGGGTCTGCATCTTCCCAGATACTCCCTATACTGACGTGTCACCATATCCCGATAGCAAGCCACGTGGTTCTCTAGGACAACAAGAGACTCCTTCATTACCCTCTGGTAAGTTGACGAACTCCTGAAGAACATTTCTCTTGACAGTTCAGGGTTCTCTATCTTGAGTAATTCTTTCCGGTACTGCACTAGTGACTCAATCAGAGCGTTATCGGCAACCAGTTCTCTGTATGCTGCAAACATCGGCCACAGTTCTGCGTGAAGTGAAACCCAACTTGAATCGTCCACATTGGAAATGCAGGTGTTCAGTATTTGCCACATACTATCCTCTGCAGATGCCCAGCTATACATGTTACGAGCAGCCGTAGCCTTGGCTTTGAATTCGGCCAGATCACTCTCAGCTACCCTGATCAGACCTCTAGGATATATGGAATATGCAACAAGTTCTCTAGGAGCGTTTCCGCCCACTCCCGTATAATTGTTACTGGTTATGTCCAAAACTTCCTCTAGCTGTTGTCTCTGTGATGTGCTGTAGAAGTCAGAGTACCCATGATCATGTGGATTGAGGCTACTCTGTTCAACCACTCGTAGGAAATCGAGAAAATCTCCAAGGAGAAATCTCTCCTCTAGCTTCCAAATTTCTCCCAAATCGAAGACATCAAATAACGGTTTATTATTTTTGCAGTCACTGAGGAAGTCTTTGAACAGAATATCGCCTTCGATTCCTATGATATTTGAAATTGGACTTGTTTCTGTGACGGTCTTGTTGTCCCATAGCCAGAAAGGGTTCTTGCCAGCATCTGTTTCTGTACATGTCTGTGACATTATGCTGGATATCACAAAGAATGGGATCGTGACTGCTAGAACCAACATGAGGAGGATGGAGAAGAACACTGAAACCATTTTCAGACTGACAGCAATCGTATTGGAGATGGAAGATCGTTCGGTCGGTATTTTAGTGGGATCAGCCATGCACAGACCCACAGATATCACAATTATGCTGAAGATAGACCCGATGAATGCTGCAATTTGGAGACTTGCCATCACCCACCTCACCACAGTGACAACAAACTTCAAGCCAGATGTGTCAGTTGACATGTAACTTACTTCATTCTGCGGGAGGGCAGCATCAATCTTCCTGCTCCATGACTTCTTCCTGAATGTCATTACATCTGTGTTTTTTTGCAGCCACTGCTTGAAACCCTCGTGATGAAGCTTCTGCTGATCCCGTAGAGGCTTGTTGTACTCCATCAGATCCTCACCAGTAGTGTTCCAAAGTTCCCAGTTTGTTTTGGTCATTGTCGGAATGTCGTAATCGTCAACCGTCCTCTGGAAGTTGTCTTTAGCAATCCATTCGGAGGAAAGGTCGAATATGGGCTCTGCGTTGTAAGCATTGAAGATATCGTCACACATGGTTTCTCCATTAGATCCCTCGCAGAACATCTTGACCCCAGAATAACAGGTCGATGTCACTGTTTTCTTCACCTCAGCTTTTGATATCATAGCAAAGAGCGAAGGTTCTACGGCTGCAAAGGCTTCACTGATCGAAATTTCTAGATCCTCAAGGTTGTAGGCAGTTTCGTTGAAGACATCAGCATACGGCTTTTCGATACTCTTGACCGCTTCTGCAGCCAACTCCTGGTACTGATAGATATCGTCCTCCAAGACTTTCAGCATGAAGTCAAACTGGGCTCCCGACATATTGCTCATATCATCGGTTATGTTCCCTGTGTACTCCTTCAGAAACGAAGACGCATCGCTAGTGAAGATCTCATACTGAATCTTTGTTTTCTGCCACTGCATTATTCCTGTCATCCCAATGAGCGTTACCACTGCTATGAATATGGTGAGCAGGAAGAGCAGGAATGCGGTTATGACTCTCTTTGCCCCCAGGAGGGATGAAATCTTCTGATAGGAGACCCCTGATGCAGCTGCACAGACAAACCTCAACACAACCGATAGAACCGATACCACTAACAACAGAACTAACACTCCTAGAACTATGAAGTAAGTTAGTTGGAGGTTCATAAGCCCAAGCAGAGTTCCTATTGGTGGAATACCCGCTTTGAAACCATTGTAAAGTGTTTCGATATACTCAAAGAGAGTCTCTTTGAAAAGTGCATTGATGAAGCTTTTGTACAGGTCGATGATCTCCTTGAGGTTCTCGAATTCAAAGGTGTAGGTGAACGATCGTGGTGTGTAGGTTGTGGCAAGGTTATCAGCGAGTTCAGTGTAAACAGCACAAGCACCAGAGTCACCCTCAGACATTATCCAATTAGGTTAAGTTCATTGCCTGTGGTATGAATGAGAATGAAATACTCAGAGATCATCATTCATCGACAAGCATTGATGTTTCTAAGAAGCTCAAGCTAGTATTATACTGCAGGCAACGGACCAACAAAACATTACAGAGTAGAGTAAAGTGTGCCTGAGTGATCATCCTCAATATTGCATTCCATGTATATTGATGCAAGATGTATCACAGTTGTATTTGCTACACGCAAACCTAGCTTAGGTTTATTTCACAATAGCCAATCCACGTTACCCTCCACATAGAAACGTCATTGATCTTGTCAAGCTTTTTTGGCCTATCCCTCATGAAAACTTAACATTACAGGTTCATTATACGGGTCAATTTCGATAGACGTAATTATGAATTATGATTAGTGAAGGGTTCGAGTCACACGTGTTATCAAATTCAATTTTGTTAATAATGATCTTCCGATCGCTGAAAAATATAATTCATCATGATGGATAAACTGAGTAAATGAGTGCGGTTGAAAGATTGAAATGACTAACCTGATCAGCAGAAACTGTATTGAAACCAGGAAAACTATGACTGCCAGGAAGCCCTTCATTCTTACTTCCACACCACTAATAATGGAGTGTTGCAGTGTTATTTTGAATGTTATTCTGAAGCTTCATTAAAATATGCCAGACGGCAGTTAAGACATGAAATTCAAGATTTAGAAGACTTGGAAGTTGAAGAAAATATGGAAAAACGACTGGTGAATCTAGTGAATGTTTGAAATGAGTATCCTCAATGTGTGTTATTAGTGATTTAATTGACAAGAAAGTTCTGTAGTTTACTCCTTCGTAAACATCACCACAAACATATTGCAACATACTCTAAGTCTATAGTAGGTACTGAATACTGATCATAGACTTGAGACTATGGCTGATTACAGACCCCAGGTTTATATACCTAGCCAAGACGATTAAATCACGCCGTCTTTTATCTAAACCCAAAAAGATCAGCACTAGATCACATGACTTGATTGCAATCCGTAATGAAATATTACTATAGATTGCAGGGGGTGTGCAATATCAGGGATATAGTCTGGTATTGATTGCGCTGCAATAATTCTAAACAAGGCTTGAGCCGTGATATATTCCACCAGTGGCAGAATACCTATACGTATGGTGCAATCCACTTTATGGCGGCAAAGTCAGTGTGATCCAATTCTACCGATCTAGGATCGTACTGTAATATTGAACTCGGCTTAATAACATGGTGTGAAAAAGCTTTCTGACTGCAGATCAGAAACTAATTATAACATTGCGACGATAGTAATCATTATTGCTCGCAGTCTCCATCCCCGAAATCGTACTGTATAAGACCGTGTCATATCGTTTACGATTTATATGTGCTGGTGATCGGTACACGAATTTTGTGATTAAAGAAATATTGCGCCAAGACCAGGCTAGATAATTGTGAAAGATATAGCAAGAGAACATGATGTGGTTCATGCACCATTGATACTTACAAGTCACAGATAAAATTAATAAATCCCTCATTGATTATTATTCGTAGGTTCTCATGCAACTGCTGCTAGTACATAGTCTGAGAACAGATAACTCAAAGATAACAATGTATGACTGATATCTATTCGGTCTTGATGCATACACTTGTTCCAAATCACGGCCTTATGGGGGACATTGAGCAAGCACAAATGGATTGCGACACAATGTATTAAGCACTGTGTTTTCCTCCCCCATAATTCCAATCATGAAAATACTCTACAGTAGAAGGAGGGGGGGGAAAGAGTAGCAGATTGCGGTATGTTTGCACAATATGATCGCAGAACTGCAATCAGGAAATCTCACGTGTAAAAACAGTGAAACTCGCACATTGTGCACGTAAACACACATGAAATCTATCAGTGTTGTGTACAACATTGCACTAAAACATCGAGTGATGCAACCCTTAGGTTATATATGTGACTATACACGTGTTTCGGATAAACACTAAACAGCCTCCATTATACAGATATCTGGTGAGTTGGTGAGTGACCCCCTCCCAAGAATTGCTAGTTTTCGCATTTGCTGGAACACACGCCTTTGGAATCGCTACCATAGAGAATAAGAAATGACTTCTGATTCAAATTGGATCAATTTTTCGGACAGAATTCTTCATGCAAAACTCCAACTATGGATCTAGGATACTATCGAACGCGCGGTAGAGTGACTCTCCATAATATTCACCACCATGAGTGATACTCCAGCTTCAAGACATTGTGTAACGCGGTGATCAAAACAGTTGCAAAAGGCAATACCCTTATGTGGCACGACTCAATTTATTTCCCGCCGAACTATATGCAGTCCTCAATGTGTGCACCTGGCTCAAAGCCGACCCTTGTCATGCTGTAGCCAATGATTTGTGATCAATTTGCCCCACCCTTTGACTTCCACCCTTTGACTGCGTTACCGAGTTTGAGTACTTTAGCTGTCAGAATGGAGATTTGCTATAACGTCACTTCATGATGTGTCTGACATGAGCTCTATACTGAAGACAGTACCTATCGGTCTATGACAGCAGTCTTCACGTAATATATCGCAATGTGACAGGGAGAGATCATTACTGCCGAGCATGCAGTACATGTGATTATGTTGTCATATTATAATGCCACGTGTTCTGGTATAGTTCATTAAAAGTCGTCTTGGCAGCTGGTCACGACAGGTCACTTTTTATAGCTGTCAAAACTCATCAGTTACCAGCAACAACAGCACAAGTCAGAACTGCAGATTAATCACTTCAGGAAAATGTTTCCGGTCGGAAAATGTTTGCAATGTGGATTTGACGTGTTTTACTCTTTATAGGGTATGGATGCGTTTGTAATTGGTGTCGATTTAGAAAATGGCCCGTGTTCGGATTTAATCTGAAGCTATTCAATCGTCACAATATAACATAATGCAGTGCTATAGTAGCCAAGAACCACATAGTATACTCAAATTTATCAAGTTCGCCAGTCACTATGGCCAATGATTAAAATATGACATAAGTTACGAAATAATATTACGGAGTATTGTGATAACATGAGCAATGTTCTTGAACATGTAATTTTTCGTTGGTAATAACAATCTAAGTTTCAAATAGTCAACAGCATAAGAGATGTAGCATCAGCCATCACTACTACAATCCACACTGTAAGTTCTATACCTATTTTCATGGATGGCGTACCTGCTTTACAAAGGTCGACAATTTTGAAAAACAGCTGAGTTTGATATTAGCCGCTTGTCAGCTGTCAAATATCGCAGGTTGGTAAAGATGCCCACACCCCTCATCAGGATGTCAAAGATGCAGAGGCACATGCACCCCTCCCAATAATCGTATCGTGAATCAAATTGCATTCAAAGTCACGTTCTTAGGTTCATAGAATAGAGCATGAACATTCTGAAGAAAAGCTGAAAAAACTCATACCCTTCACGTCTCACGACATGCATCCTTTATATGATGCACTATGACGCTTAGACTAGCACTATCAATGTGTTCATTGATTATGTTTTTGTGACGTCAGCTTAAAGATTAAAGCTGGAGACTGACAATGACATTGCGTCATTCATATGTCAGGTTGTTGAGCTATTGGTAGTGGTTTAACGGCAAAAACAATCGGAAATACGGATGAAATGAGATACCATATGCCCCATTGGAGCTTCATTATGTACCTGCAGATATTACTATGGCGTCGAAACTTCCACTACAGCGGAGTTTTGTTTACAAAATTAGTCAATTATTTGTCTAGCATAATTGCTGACCGATAATAGTGTAGTCTATTTAGTGTTAACTGTCAAGTGGAATATAAAACTTTTGTCCTCTGGTCTTATTGTAGACCAGATTCATTGTTTAGGTTAACCTTTTTCCGTTGATCTAACACCCAAGTGTAATTATCACTCGTAATTATGCATTGTAATCTGTAATTATAATTAGTGATAGTTCAGCGCTAAAGCTGTTGTGCCATGTACTTCACCAAGTTGTGGGACTGAAAAATTAGTCAACAAAGCAATATTGCGACCCAATGGCCATCAGAAAGAGATGCGGATCTCAAAACTCGTGGTAGTCAATGACTACGTACCAGATGTTATTCATAGGTTGTTTAACGTTGGTTTTACCTTCAACAAATTGCCAATAACCAATAACCACAAATTAACTGATCCTTGCGCTTCAGATTATCTCATTCGACGAGTTGAAGACAGATTACAAGAATCCTATAGATCTCTGCAACTCTCTCAATCCGGTGACTATCCGAGATTGACTATCGGAATAGTATTCATCCTAAGTTTTAGGAATATGTCACTAACCCTCAAATCAATTATCACCCAAACTGGTATTGCTGGCTTAGTGTGGTAATTACCTAATTACTGTGGTTATTATCTAATCACTTTCTTCCAGTTAGTCGTGCCAGAGTACGCAATACAAGGCTTCGCTTCCGCCTGCTATTTGTACTACGTCCAATACTTCGGGATTATAATCATGGTTCCTCTCACACTTTACCATATCTACAGGTAATTGTTTCTTCATATTTTCCTGAGACTGAGGAGAGCGTGCGATGCCTTAATCCTGAATGAGACACCCGAAAAGATTGAAATACGTGCACTAGCTCTTCTCAAACCCCCAGAAGTTTCCATCCTCTATTCCACTATTCTCTGCAGATATTTGCGAAGACCCCGCATGAGCGTGCTTGGTATATACGACCCCACTGCAGTCATGAACGGTGATGAAATGGACAGGAACAAGCGAGAGGGATTCATTAAACTCGCCATATACCTCTTCAACTTCTTTGCTGGCCTCCTCTGGTGAGTTGTTTATACGGTAGTTGGGTGTGAGGATTTGTGTAAATGATCACACAAACTGACATCTTTTAGGTTGATACTTGATAAGGGGTTATAGCGGCCTCTAACTTCAAGACTATAGCTTAATACCTTTGGAAGCTATCTTCAAATGCTCACTCTTACTTGCATGTTTTGGGCGGATGAGTGTTATGGCGGACCTGAACTTGCGAACATTTTGTCAGATTTACGTGAAATTTTGAAGGTCCGAGTTTCTTATGTTCCTTGAGCTATGATAGAAGCTTCAAGACAATAGTTGAATCCGTTTGGGAGCTATCCGTGACCCAACCTGCCGCGCCGCGACTTTTCAGTTCACTGAGTAAAATAGGGGCGCGCAACGTGTGCACATTCACATGATGTCTGTTCCCACGTTGCGTCGTTGCGTGACCCAAATGAGGTGCACATTTCTGTCCCACTGACACATTCCATTTCAGGATGATTCTCTCAGTGAGCAATTGAGGTGCGTCAGTCACGGTTCAACTTCACACCAAATACTCTGCAAAGTCAGGTATTGAGCCTCATTACTATGGACTGAACATTTCTATCTTCCTCAAGCATTACGTTTTCAAACTGCTTGGATAAAAGTCAACATTCGTGTCGTTTTGGGGTGTATGGTCTTCCCTAGGTTTTCGCAATTTGTATGTTTATGTTTTATCGTACAGTTTTATAACCGCCATTTTACGGCAAACTATAATAATGATATTACTCCTCGGCAGCTGGACTTGGAATGTCTTGTTATCTTGCATTGTATTTGTATAATGGAAACATTGCCTTAATTCATGATTGTTGCCATGAGAAACGTCTGTGTTTGGTGCTAGATATGAGGCATATTGAAAGCGAAGCGCGCGCGTTAAAATACGTGCGTGTATGAGTTGGAAAGGAGACGCAGTGTAGACAGGTTTCATGTTATAGAGTAAAACACTCCTAAATGAATCTAATTCACATATGTAAATAGGATCAAATACGCCAATTTCTCAAAAACATGCTGCCGCAATCAAATAAATACAAAATGTACAGTGCATCAGCTATCAGGAAAGCTATCATGTAGAACTAGACAGTAGACAATTTGAATTGAAATATCCACACTAAGCGTTCATCAAAATTACACGATGCTCGGATGCTTCAAAATATTATTTTCGATCTGTTCAACGCAAATTTTGGCAATGATTAAGACCACATTATAGTTCATCACTCATTTGTCTCAATGTCTCATATCAGACGGTCTCTATGAGATGGACAGAATAACTATTCCAACCATGGCCAAATCCTCCACAATCTTAACAATATCCTCATGTTGCAACTGTGTCAGGTCGTTGTGCGATAGATCTATCGTCTCCACTTGTTTGTGTACCGAACTGAAAGGAAAAATCTTAAAATGAGCTAACTGTTTATTAGCGAATTCGTCTCATTAGGAATTTAAACTATACATTCAATTTCAAACATAGGAATTCAAACATAAGTACGGATCATGAGTTTCTATTTGTGACAATCCAGAACATGTCCATATTCTACAATCAGCTTGCAAAGCTTCACCTGGCTTGCACAAGAACATGAACACCACTCCACGATAGATTGTTGTGTGAGAGATCCACAGTGAGAAGGGAGCACTGGTAGTCTGACAGTGTCACAGCCAAGTCGTGTGCAGCTGTATCGCTCAACCCGTTACCCGATAGACTGAAAATAGCTGAATATTAGAATTCAACTAGGTTTAACTATGTGAAATAAACAGACATTCCATAAGTCATCTAATGGCACATAGCCGTGCACTTGCTATTGTTCATACCTGAGTGACGTTAGGTTAGTGTTATAAGCCAAACTCTCCACAATCAGCCCCAGTCCGTCCTCAGTGAGCTGGGTGTGGCTGAGGTCTAGGTGGGCTAGGTCTGTGTCACGCAGTAGGAGGGAACATATCACCATGACAACCGCCACACTCCCACTGCACGTATTCGAAAGGCTGGAAATATAACGAGTTTGAATAAACGTGTACCAACTATCGTATGGTCGTGGACATAGGATTTGAAGACAAAAATTCTTCTACACTCACCATAAGCTCTGTAGAGTTGAGTTTCCACCTTTTAGCGCTCTGAAAAACAAGACTGCTCCTTTTGCTAAAAATGGGTTTCCGGATAAGCTGAAATAGTTACCCGATCAACCTCAATGTTCCTGCGCGCGTAGTTCAAAAATCAAAATTGGGGGCTGCGCGCGCTCGTGCGCGCAGCATTACTAGATATTGTTTGAGACAGTTTGCATGAAAAATGTCCTTCGCGCCCGCCACGAATGACAATTATTGCCACAGTCATCCATGAATTCATTGAATCTTTTTTGGCACTCTGCAACACATCATAAGGACTCATAAGGTATGCATTCAGTCATTCGATGAATTGCGTCCTATTTCCCTGATTTTGATACTTGTTCGTCCTCCCACGAACCCGTTCACCTTATGTACAAATCCCTCATCCATACGGCGTACATGAACATATTCTATCGATCTATGGCGACAGCACCTTTGCTTATAGTTTAGGAGACTTTTATTGAATAGCTCTCTGCAGGTTAGGTATAACTACTGAAATCGGAAACCGCAAAATGCGCCATAGATTGATATTTGAGGATGAAAATTCGCAAAGAAAACCATCATTTGATTATCGGGCAATGTAGCAGTTAAATGCGACTCCCTAACGACTTATAATTCTGAGCAATGAACTTCATTGAACTTACCTAGCCTTTTCACAACTTAAATCCGAAACTGTCTTATTTTTCATCGCCCTACCGTATCAATGCGATGCCACAACTCTTTACTCACTCTAGATGTGTAAGAACTGTGTTCTGCATGAGGGCGACCCCAAGAGCGGCGACCCCAGCGCACCCCACCCTACAGTTCACCAGGTCGAGAGTAGTCACTGTGGTCGACGGGTCGCTCAGCAGATCAGCTAGCCGGGTACAACCCTCGTCTCCGACGTTACAGTTCCGAAATCTGGGGTCGTGTTCAGGGTTATAGATGTGGTGATTGTGGATGAACTGTTAGGGATGTGTTTCAATTGGGATTCGGCTAATTCGATAACAGGCACTGCATATTGATGAAGTGTGAAATTCTGCTCTGATAACAAGAGATTTTGAAGTGAATAATTCTTAGGATTTAGAGCCGTGGTTATTTTGATGTCGGTTCCTGCAATGAATAACATGAACACAAACAACCACACAATCATAAACAGAAACATGACCAGAATTTGAAATATCAATCAAGACGCCGTGAATTGTGGTGAGAATTTCCATTATAGGTGGTCACATGAACGAGTAATCGGTTCATTTCATGACTTCGATAAGTGAACATTTCATCATGACTGTTGTTTTCATTGAATGAACTCTGCTCACTCTACATACATAGAATCTTACATAAATAAGAGCACCAACCGTTGAAAGAACAGTGGACACTTGAAGCTGTGCCAAATGTGACAGTAGAACACATTTGTAATTGAATGATAGTACACCCACGACCCTCTAGCCCAGTAACGGACCACCATAGTAACAGCTTTTTACTGACCGCAGACAGACAAAAACCACATATATCACACATAACACATTACCTTTGTGCGACAGTGATGTGACAGTGATGTGACAGTGATGAGTGATGTGACATGTTGACTAAGTGACAGTCATGTGACAGTAACTTACCCGACATGAAGGAGATAACTCCTATGAATGACGTCACAGAGGAGATCCCAGTCGTCCATTTCACAATCCTCAAATCTGAAACATGGCGGGGTAATTGTATTTTATCACGTGATACTGACGTCATGAGTGTTTCGGGTGATGTTTATCGATCGTACTATGAAAAATGAGTTACTATTAAGTCGAGGTATTATTTTGGCGAGCATCGTCAATATTACTTTTGGATGCCATAATGTGGAAAAGCTTTGCTCCCCCTCCAACCACTGTGTACAGTATAACAGAGTACACACTCTTACTGGTTACTGGCGTTGTACCGGTATAATGAATTGCAAACACTTGGTGGGTTTCATTCGTATAACCTACTTGAGTTGCACTAATCATTCAGTCGAGAATTGGCTCATATTCCCAGTGAATTGATTCCAGCACTTGAATAGCAATTATAAGAAAGCACAAGTGCCAAGTTTCAGAAAGTCTGCCATTTTGAAAGTCGTTAGTCTACAATCCTTCACTCTGACTTCCAATATGGACAGCCATCAACTCTCCACATTCTATCTTCTACCCACACGTGAAAATTGAAATACGGCCCCCCAGAATTGCAAGAAGGGGGCGTGGGGTAATTTAATGAAACGAAACGGCCTCCAGTATCTTACAACCATATTCTTATATCAAGCCATCTGCAGTTCAGTGTTTATCAGTTCATTCCCTTAACTGCTTTGATAGAATGCCGCGGGCTTGGGAATTGCATGTGACTGCAAATTGAGTATTTGATTGGTCATAACACTGATTGGGAAGTAGCCAGTAGACTAATTAAACGGAATTTTACCACTTTAGAATTGTGATTATTGAATGCCGGCAATTGTTTTACAGAGGAATGGGGAAGATAACCTGAGGTCATTGAACCAGGAAAACCTTGCCGCCTTTTTGATCGAATTAACAACTCCAAAACAATTTTAGGGGGAGAAATGAGGATGTTTCAACCGTTATCTCACCCCTTGGTTACTTCTCAGTGGCCCTCAGTTTGCCACTCACGGAAATGTTTGGGCATGAGTTTGGGGTAAGGTCGCACACACACAAATATATATGATTAGGTAACGGTGGAAGACTTGCAACATTTATCACTGAGGTGTCGGCAATTCATTACCAACGGTAATTCGCGGCATAAGGATAATTAGAAACAAGGGCAATTCATGAATTGTAAATATATGCTATGATGTGTCAGGATGAATTTTGTTCCTGTAGAGTGTAGGTTGCATTGGGTCCACATTCATGATGATACGTTTATACTCACATGAGACGAACAATTTGCTTTTCTTCACACAGTTCTGATATGAGGTGAATCAGCTCAGGAGTCAGTCCGGAATCAGAGAACCTGAGAACCCACATGATTAGTGATAACCTAAGCATTCAAACATCACTTCAATCATGAGGGGTTTTCTTTCCCCAAAGACTGAGAGGGCTGGACTACGGTTGGATAGGAAAGTCACTCAGCGGTTACTCGATGAGAGAAGGGCATATGTTAACCAAATCAGCAATATAACTTCAGCACTAAATATTCTGATGATTAGGGTGAATCTACTTGGAGCCATACGTTAATTTTGAAAAATGTCTTTTAGGAAGGGAGAAATGGAATCCTTTCTCACTCCCCAAATTGAAAAGTAGATTCATGGCGCATACTCTTTTGAAACTAGCTGCGTAAACCACAATTCTCAGGTCTAATTGGAGATTACGAAAGAGACTGGTGGACGGGCAACAAAGTGTCCAACATAATTCAGTTATCCGATTAGCTGAGTGATTCTTTGGAAAGGGGGCGGTACTTTCCGATAACTGATAGGTGCAACACAATGAGATACAGGAGAAGGGGTGTTCTCTTAGATACTCATACAGTATGGGGTATCTAAGTATCTAGGACATTTTTCTAGGTATCTAGAACCTATCACATCGAATTTTCATACGTCATGAGAACTAAAGACGGCTTGACAAATTCTATCGAAAACCGTGCTTCATTACTCCTCCATAATAACGAGGTATAATAGATCACCTAGGATCTAATTAGTTCCAATTAACTGCAAACTACCTAATTGTTTTATTGAGGTTACCTGAGTTCTACGAACGTATCCTCGAGTCTGAAGAGAGCTTGCACGCCTTCTGTCGTCGCTTGAGACAGAGCCACTCCCTGCTTCTTCACTCTGATTGGCTGTGGATTCATGGTTATTGTTAGATTGATGGCAAATTTCCGCTTAAAAGGCGGGAATTATATCGGCTATTTTGGTAAACGAACTGTGTTGATTTTTCATGGAGGCTGATAAACCACCAACATCAAATTATCGATGGGTATTGTGAAATGTGAAATGTGAGTGCTAGAGTGGACCAGGGCAGGTGACTTGGGAAACTGTGAATTGTGATACATGTATCATTTTGAAAGTGCGAGAAAACTAATGATCTCGATACCGATAATCCAATTATTGCCCCTACTCAATACTGAGGCTAGCAAACACGTCCCACAGAGATACTTTTGTATGTGTGTGAGTGTGTATGTGTGTGTGTGGGTGTGCTTGTGTTCATACCGAAGCCGTGTCCTGCGGGTACGATGAGGTGTTTGCTGGTTTAGATTTGGAGTACCGGAACCTGCTCTTGTCTGCGTTGCGTGATGTCACGCGGTAATCGTCACGCGTGACTCCCGCCCCACGGGAACTTGATAGTCGGGAGCTAGTGTCGCTGTGCGATCCTGGCCGGGCAAGATAATGAGTTTGAAGCACAATGATAATCTGGCAGAATGCCAAAATCGAATGAATTTCCTGTCGAATATGTTTCCATAATTTCGTTCGATGGTTACAACCATCATCACAACATTCGGTCAAACCTGGTGAAATTGCTGGCGGCGAGCTATCCACACTGTGGTACCGTCCTTCGCCATTGCGAGCAGGACTGTATCTGAAAGAGACGGTTCCGTTATAGGACTTAGTTCCACAAACTACAGATTATATACTCCGTGATGATGAATAGACATTTTCTCTTTCCCTCCACAATTCGATAAAGAAAATGAAATCCGAGTGGTCCCTCATATGTCCCTGAGTCCCTCCATTAGCAAGTAATGGCTGTCTGACAAATGGTTTCACTGTATCGAGTGTAGCATATATAAAAGGGATATACACGACTTTTCATTCAATTACGCTGTCTACAAGTTGTGAATAGGAACCCATAGAAGGGACAGATTGGGTTGGCATTATTAACCTCCCAGCCATCAGAGTTCGCTACATTGAACTGTTATATAGATGTGAGCCAATACTGGAGTGATATTGCGATCGTGAGAGGAAATGATGGGTAAGAAATGTAGTTCATCTAGAGACAAGACAGTCTAATGATATTGCTATCCCACTTCTATCTGTTGCAGTTAGTACCAATATATCAGATGAGATTGATGTCTACCTTTCCCAGACGATCAGACCCGAGGGGGTGACTATGATCATCACTCATATCGGTCATCATTACATATGCCAAGTCAGTGCAAGGTACCTTGTCATGTCTAGATTGTTTACCATGACAACTCATCAATCCAAAGATCAGTCTCACGATAATACCAATTAGCTAATCAAGCAATATCCATAATTACTTATCGCGATTCCACTGTGATGAAGAATTCTAATGAAGTGAACATGGCACAGTGTTGCAATCCGGGATGAATAATACAGAACCCAACCCTCAAAATCAAGTTGAATAAGTGAACATCTGATTGACATCACGTCAATCCAGACATCTCACCTGTCATATCGGTTACAGGTGTCGAATACAGTTTCACCCCGATTATCAGCGAATTCCCTGCCTCTCAGACAACTCCCGTTGTGCATCTCACCGGAAACACTCGTCTCCCGTCCTACTCTGCCGTCCCTATCACCACTGCTCTCCCGTCCTCTCCCGTCCCTCTCACCACTGCTCTCCCGTCCTCTGCCGTCCCTTCCCCCGGTACTCCTGCTCTGGACAGAACTACTCCTCCCACTTGTGCTCCTCCTCACACCTCTACTCGACACACTCCTGCTGTGTGCCGATGAGCTCCTCTGACTACCACAGCTATTTCGTGATGTGCTACGTCCTCTTCTTTCCACCACCGGACTGGTGGTGTCCCGGGAAACACGGTTACCATGGTAACGGGTGGTGGTAAACGTGGCAACAGTAGGTGTTGTCACGGCTTCATCTTCTGTGCTTGTTGTTGCGGATCTCATCAGTCTGCGACGTATAGTTGAGCTCCTGTCTTCATCGTAGCTTGCGTTTTCCTGTGACGAGAAATAGCTATGAGACATGGAAGTATTCCAGTTAATATGTGTCTACAAATGCACATTTATTCCTTCGCATCATGTAGCACGAACTGTAGACAGAATAGGAATTATGGTAAGTGAGGAATCACTCAGAGAAATCCTACCTCTTTCCCGATGTATATCTCCTCAGGGAAACTGTGTGACCGATCACTCCGACTAGAGTTGTTGTGTGGTGGCTGAGCTGGGGTGTCGACTGAGCAGTAGAGGGGAGAGGAGGGGAAGGGAGCACGAGTGGGAGCTGGGGACTTGATCTGTTCGTATAGGTGGGAAGTGTGGACTAGGGAGCTGTGGGAACTGCTCGTGTAGGGGGAACGGCTCAATTTCTGAGGGGGGAGGAAGGGGGAGGGGGAGTTAGTGTGGATGTTAGATGAAATGACACGACATTTTCAGAGTTTTAGAGAGTTCTCTGTCCATATTATGGAGTTAAACCATTCATCTATTTTGAGCAAAATTGCAGTTCACGTTCTAATTGTTCTTCATGCTACACTTCATGTGAAGTAGATGAGATTTAGGATGCAGTGCATGTCCCATTTGGAAGGATTCCATCTCTATATTTTGCAGCAAAACTACATCATTCAAAGTTAACCAGCACAGACTACATAAGCAGAAATGGGGTCTTTACGTCTCGAATATACCGCGCGAATATCCCTCTCAATAATATTGACCGCATTGCTCGCAATATCTACCAAACCGAGTCGGGGTTGAGAAATGAACTCACATGAACATTCCTGTGAGGAGTGTTGTAGATCGTCTGTTTTGATGGAGGAGCACTGGCAGGAGGCGTGGGAATTATTCTCGACATAGGCGACAAGTAGTCGGGGGTTTGGGTAGGTTGAATCATGTCACATAGCCTGGACGACTTGTAGTTCACATACAGTGGTTTGGTGACAGGATTGCTCAAGTTTTCGTAGATGATTCCACCGTTTATCTTCCTGAGAAGAATACCATCAGTAGTGTCAAAGTGATGCGATTTGTCACGAGAGACTGCGTCACTGCATGACTTGTCATGACAGATTATCAATGTCGTGATCGCAATGTGACACACTGGTACATTGAAACGAACTGAAATGAGAATGAAGTACCTTCTGGTCAGTTTAGCTGGAGGAGTCTTCATCTTATTCTCTGCACACTCTGAAACAACGCACATGCGCGTCAGTTAAGTCAATTTCAAAATCATAGAAAACATAATTTTGAATTTCCAGTCCCTGATGAAATTGCCTCCCCCATGATTATGTGCCTACCTTCGTCCACCATAGGGTTAGGTCTGAGAGCGGTCTTTGTGGCTGGGTCGTCGAGCCGCCCGTTCAGGATATCGAGTGATATGGCGTTCAGTGATGCGATCTTACCACCCTTCACCCCGCCTGATTGGAATTGATATTACATAGCAGGGGGAGAGAGAAACAAGGAGAGTGTTCAACAATGATAAGTGATATGACACATTGTTTTGTTTCGCTGCCAGTACCGCCATTGTGTTGCACCATGTTTAAACAACTCTACATGTTGTTTAAACCCAGTTTCATAACCCGTAAGTTCCAATATCATAGAACACCGCGGTAGTACTTCAAACAACACTGATAACCCATGCCAAACACCTTGGCATGATATGAACAAATCTCAGTTTAATACAATCAGTTCCTGTTTCCTTATCATACATGATTATGGTACATGTTTCCTCCCAAACGTCTCAATTCTCCCCCGAACTCTCCATTTCCTGAACACCTACTCCTAAAGCCTCTCTTTTTAGTGACAAAACCTAGTCAATATTGACTTGCTATCAGCTAGAACCCCCAATCAATATCAAATCAGTGGAGTACGTTTTATTTCCCAAGATAAAACCTTACAAATTGTGGAATTCGGCATAGAGGAAGGAATGTCGGGGAAATTGGGAATGATTACGGAGTAATTGGAATTCGTTATCTGTCGCTGGAATTGTCTACTACAGCGCTACCAGGTACCCTGTCTGGTGCAATGCACGTGCAATTTACAGTCTGTGGAGGTGAACACGTATGAACTCTGCAGTGAACTCATGGTATCAGTACAGAATGAGAGAGAGAGCTGTTACCATGTTAAAATGTTACCAGGATTGTTATTAACATTATCTATGGTAACAACACCATGGTAACATGGTGTTAACAACTTACCAAGTTGCTGTTTCCTGGCTTTGAGTTGCTTGATATCACTGATTCCAGGGTAGATCTCCTCTAATTTGCACGAGTTCTTCATCTCACAACCGCTATCGGCCTCATTTTGCTGAGAAATGACGTGAATCAGTGCGCATTTGATAACTAATGAGTGATTAAATAATCAGTAATCGATTGTCGGACTAAACCCTATAATGGTCAGTGTAAACTGTGATGAGTGATGCGTGTGATCTGGCTCTCACATTATTGCCGGCCATCACTCACCTTGACTTCAAGATCCATATCGGCCATGTTAGACATATCTAGCACGGATCTGTGAGCGCCGCGGCGCCACTTTGTCTCTCCTCCGCTGGCAATGCTGTGATCAACTGGGAGTGTCTCACTGTCACACGCGCTCCCGATCCCAGATTCAGTGCTGCTGATCTGCCCTGATCTCCACTGGTGGTTGAGTGGAGGGTGTGGGGGCAGTTCACTGGCACACTCCACCCCACTGTCCGTACTGTTAGTGCTGCTCTCTCCCACTGCCGGAATTGAGACGGGTTAGAGGGAGAGGGGGGGTGATGCTTTACAAAATTGAGCGGGGTATAGGTAACACACTGAGCAAGTAGACATGGGATGGGTGGAGTGAGCTTAATTTGAGTGTATATTGAGATTTAAGGGCTCGTTTCGAATGAATGCTGAGTATGCATAATGCAAACTGCAGTCCTTAGCCACCAACATATATATTATTCTCAAAGCCCTACAGATCTGATTTTCGTAACTTAAGTTCTGAAATGATAATTAACTTAACCAACAATAGGCTGCGCTCTTTATATGAGAACTTAAATTCGATTTGAATTCTTCCGTAGTTGATTTCTAAAATTCATGTTGTATTAAGTTACTCAAATACAAAATGTGTACCCTAGTGATGTCTATATTTATACATTGGATCTGGTTTTAAATAGCTACATTGACGAGCGGTTAATTGGATTGCTAATCATCTATTGTTGCCACAGCGACACACAATATCAAAACATGATCAATTAGCCACCATTATTATAATACTCGCGAAGAATCGGTTCATTTCTACCCCCTCCCCACTATATAGTCCTAGATCTAATATAGCAACTTTTCTGAGCAACAACATTTCTGAGCAGCAACTTTTCCCCAGCTGTAGACTATAACTCACATTTGGTGGGGCAGGTGAAGGTCAGACCGACACAGATACTCTCTTCATCTTCAGAATAGTACGATACATCGTCCATAATACCTGTACGTGTGTGTGGGGAGAGAGTTCATATATTGAGAGATGAGGATGGGGGTAAAACATGAGGGTGGGTAAAACAAGAAGTTGTTGTATAATTGAAGCAACTGATAATCACTTCTGCTGGCCAGTTATCTTGATTTCAAAGATGTATTACAATTTTCAATTGGTATCTGATAATGCCAGTTGAAGCCCTATAAGTAGAAGAAAGTGCCGTTATTTTCATCTTTCTTAGTCATTTCCCGCTCATGAGTACAAACACAGCTGGCATCGTGTGTGTGTGGCATTGTACATTAACATTGTTCAATGTTGACTACATGAGTAACAGAGAGAATTTCCGCCGAAAAATCCCGAAGGATTCGGATGTAGGTTTTCATGTTTGTATTCAAGGAATCCAAGAGGATCTACGAATAGTGGTGTCTTACCGATCACTTGTTAATAAGACATCTGCATATCATATTCAACATGATCGTTAGATATCGCATCCAATTTCTCATGAATACGAAGAAAACAAACATGCTAGAGACTTAACTGCAATCCCTAGGAAGTCTGTTGAATGATTATTGTAAATGAAGAGCTTAGAGGACTTAAGTGTCTAAGAAGAATCTTGACTCTATCAGTATTCGGTACCTACCTCTAGACTACAAACACAATCTATTAATAGTACATATAGTTAGTACCTATAAAGTCGGTCTATATGAGTGTATTTTATCTTTCTACATCATGAAATACAAGGCAGTTTCCTTACGACTGATGTCGATATTCTGATTGTATTTATTGTCATGTCATTGTCCATCGACGCATTGGATTGGGCCGAGTACAGCAAGTAACATGGTTTGCACGTGTCTGCCATCACGTGTCTGCGCTCGTGTTAGCACGTGTCCATGGAAACACACGCGACAATTCGCAGGATATAAAATTAGTGGGAATCAATAAGTGTAGTAACTAACACACCAACTACACAATTAGTTAATTACTCAAAGTTACGGCCATATGTGAGAGTAACTACCATATATGAGTATAGTAACTATGGATACAGCAACAGAGTTGGTGAGCTGAGTAAGCGGAGACACAGAGGCAACTTTTGGATTGTTCAACAACCCAAACAACAGGGAATGTGGCGCAAAAATGCCGCCAGAAATAGTATAATTCCTATTCCACATGGTTAGCTATAATTCCCTCAGCGAACTCATACAAATTTAAGTTTCAAATTTGAGCGCATTATCTACTCTCAATACATGTGAACTATTAAATAGGCAGTGGACTCCAAATTCCCATCATCCCACATAGAATTATAGTTCTAGTCAACAGACATGTCTTTAGACATATCACACATAAGAGCAACTACTTATGACGCAGCGGGGATGATACGATATTTTGCCTTGGTATTTGACCAACATGATGATGTTCGATACCTCTAAAAGAAAAGTACCATTATGCCAAATGGGCATCAATAAAGTCCACCGTATTCGTAACTGTTGCCATGGCTACTCGCGGCGCTCAACGACGGACAAAGCAAGCTTGTGGAGAGAAAGAGAGAGTGGTCAAGGTAATTGCTACATCTTGGTAAATTGACCGCATTGGGTGGTATGTACAGACTGTGAAGACAAACTACTAGTACAGTGTACAAGTAGAGAAATCATAAGTATCTGACTAAAACTTCGGCTAAATCTAGAAAATGAGCGGTATTATTTGATTACCATCGCGGCAACATTAGCAGGCGATTAAGTGATTAATTGGATTATTAGTTTAGATGATCATCGTAGTGACCATTATCCTACCAGAAGGAACCCGTGGCTCAGTTCACTCGTTTCATTCTATAGTTCTGTAGATAGATGAACGGGAAACATTAGAATCTGATGGTGCACATATTCTGATCACGCAATCAAGATAGAAGTCATTGATTGACCAGTAATTGGGGATAACATGATCAACATTCCAAACCATTGTAGCAATATCATTCAGGAGGAACTTCATCTCCCGACCAATTGGCCAATCAGGACTGTTCATTCCAATCATGTCATCCAATCACTGAGCAGGTCAATTCACTCTGGGATATCGGGAAAAAATCCACTCAGCTGGGCAGCTTACAGGCAAAAAGAAAGTATCCATATCGGAACGTTTTAACACACTTTTATCAACACGGCACCGTGATTTCAGTCGAATGTAATCGATAATCAGCCAGCAAATACCGATATCTTGTGACAAGGAAAACTTACACAAGCGTGTCAAGTAGGTACAACTGTTCTAAGTAGTGTACGGAGAATTTAAACTTCAAAGGGTTAGCGGTTCATATTCAGTTGCGTGCATGGTTGATAAGTACTTGATATCAAGATGTATTTTCTCTGATACCTACTACCTAGGTTCTTCGTAAATCAAGTTTTCTGAACGATTGAAACAATTAAATGGTGCAATAAAGTTGAACTCATAATTCCTTGTCCGTTTGATCCTGGAGAGAAACGGCCATATTGTTTGAGGTCAAAGCACAAGGTCCAATACGAGAGTCCTGAATGAGCTTCTTAATGATTTTGTGCACGTCAATAGAACGCGGATTAGAGCCCACAGAAAAGCACAAACACGCACACACACACAGATGTTAATGCAACAGCTGTCCTAATTCTAGATTGCAATGGATTGATCAAGCATATTGTGTTCGCTTAGAATCAAACAAAAGTTGTTAAAACCGTATATAAACGAAAACTAAGTTGTGTAGGCAAAACTAAAAACCATGTAAACAAGCGGGTTTTAACACGTAGTGATATCAGCAGTTTCAGACCAGCTGTTACTCTGGCACAAATTCTTTATAAACATCGACCTCGTTTTCCACAGAGTCGTTAGTGGACATGTTACAGCAAAGTTGCCGTATTTATAAAGGTCGCTATCCTCAAAACGTTGAGCAATATAAACAAAAGCGTGGATTATAGTACGACTTCTGCCGCAAGAACAAAGAACTGGCGAGTATCGGAATCTCCTTTTGGGAAGGCGTGGGAACTGAAGTCCGCTACATCACAGGACAAGGTATTGTGGTAACACAAACAAATCATAACGAACACTGATCCCCGTGCCCCCATGATCGGAGATATATACCACTAAGCTAACCGAGTCAGTCGACCCTTTCCCTAAACCGCGTCTGGTCTGAATCGGTTTCAAAAACTTGGTATGCTACAGTTTAGTAGTCACATTACGTTGGGTAAGTACCTCGCATGCTGGTAACCAATCAAATCAAGCGGATGTGGCTGGAGGGCCCAATCAGGGACCGCCCGTCACGGTCACATGACCCGTGTTAGTAAACGCTGTACTTAGAGTGGGTCTAATCAGCAAGCAGACTGTGGAGGTAAAGAAACTGGGTATCAGGCATTGTTCTATAATGTAGCACACAAGTGTGAGGGATAATGTCGACTGTTCACAAGTGTGTGATATCATTACGAGTTGATTATCAATGAAGAGAAGTTCATAATTGGGTGAAGGAGATCTGAGGATATGATGTCGACATATGATGATGAAATGTAGGATTGAGACTGTTGTTTCCCATGGTCTGTGCAGGTATTCGACTTAATCAGCATATGTCATTTCAACGTGTTCATAATAAATTCGAAAAACTAAAAGGTAAACGAGAAATTCAGTGTTCGAAACAACTCATTTCTGCCAACCAACGCTGGTTTGTGATCAGAAAGTCATCAATCATCATGTCATCCTAATCGAGCCCACTGATGGTTTGTGTCAGTAATTATTGTGTAATGTGTAGCCACACCCAATGATGAGCAGCTATATGACGTATTACTACCATGACATCGAGACAACATGTTTCGGTCCAAAGAGAGGGTGTACTATAGCAGCGTTTATAATAGCGGTGATAGCATCATAGAGCCCAGAGTTCAAATTGCACGCTAATAGTACTACGTGAGAGAAGTCACATGGAAACAGAAATTGAAAATGTGAAATAATGAAATATGGGATCACGAGAAATCACGCTATAAGTATATCAAAGAGTTGTATTTGAACCTCAAAAGAAATCTGATACAATGCTGCTAATAAATGTCAATTGTCTAGAATTAGTGCGTGGGAATGGGTGGCATGAGATTGAGATCTAAATTCGATAACAAGCTCAAATGTTTACAAATGCCACATGTTCAGCAAGTGGTAGACATTTCGATAGTTTCATAGCGATATACACAGCATAAGCCACCTAACAACAGAATCATATCATTGTAATAGACACAGAGATAAAGATCATGAAAATCCAAGCATGTGCTATTCCTGTCGCGTGGAATCTATACGCTCATATCATAGACGGAGCAAAGATTAGTAAAAGAATTCATATCAATGGCCTCCTAGCACGTTGTTAGAAAACTTAAACATGATAGTTTGATTTCATCCGATTTGATTTCACCTTATAATGATGGCCCCGAGTGGTTTCTATGTGTGAGACTGGTGGCTTATGGAGACGTTAGCGAAATCGTCGAAAAATTCCATCGGAGCTGATGTAGACCCCGAAATGGCTAGTTGTATGAAAATAGTCGTAAAGCTATATATATCGCCGCCTTCCCCATCAAATGATCCTATTGTCTTTAGTAAATTGTATTTCTAATAGCCAGGAGTGGTTTAATGCTGCGATTTGAGATCATTTTATCGATTCGTCAGTAAAAGTCATTGCCCTATTGAAATGAGTTAAATTAGGAATGATTAATGATTGTATCAATGAATGTGATTAGGCTATCAACTTCTATCCTTACCCCTTTCATAAATAAAGTAGGCAATTGTGGAATCAAATGAATGAGATCTAGGTAGTTTTAAACATAACAACACTTTACCTTAACCAAACAAAAGTATAAAAACGGGTAGGGACGCTTTTTTTCAGTATCAAAGCACACGTAAAGACTAAAGAGCTCCGAAGTTCTAACACTCGAGAAACTCAAGAAAACGACAAACAATTCAGTGGAGAGAGGACAATGGTGATGCATGAGTCGACACACTTCACAAGAACGGGAGACAAAAGGAAACATAGAAACAATAATCCTTGAGTCTATGCTTGCATCATAACCTTTTTAGTACATGACTCAAATACGTGAAGAGTGAAGACACAGGAACCAATAGAAGAACACGTCCAGAACATGTGATCGTCATCTGCCTATGAGAGAGAAGGATTAAGAGGCTACAAGAGACAAACAGGCAGTGAGCTGTCTGATAAGTATCTCAATCAAATCTCAATTAAAGTCGTCTGTATGGCATGCCATCTACACCTTGACTTAACATCACACCCGAGTCACGTGACTAAATATTTGGTCACCTGGTGAATTTTCACATGTCAGTATGCTTGTCATGTGATATAATTACATTCACCCAGCAGCTTTGAAAAAGTAATTACTGTGTGATTATGCAACATCTCTTGGATGTAATTTGTAATCAAATGGGTGGAATGACAAATTCATAGACCTATTACCTAGGGATGATATATTCTCTTCAGAATCAATGATAGCAACTGCTTACTTGACAACAGAGCAAGACTCCACAGTAATTATCTTTACTAATTCGATTGCCATACATTGTGTATAATGGATGAAATTCTCTGATAAGAATTTCAATTTTCATTGCGGTGCCCATGAATTTAGTTCCATGACAAGCTGTTGGATACCTACCAGACATTAACACAGTATTCAAGCTTAGGTCTGATTATACTTTTATAGATTCTAGTGAGAATCACAGTGTCTGCTTCTATTATATTTCTAGATATCCAGCCAATAGCTTTATTTGCCACTTTCAGACAGGAAGGAATGTTCTGATTCCAATTCAAATCAGAATTAACTATGATTCCCAGATCCTTCTCATCTATTTCAGAACTAAGCAACTTACTGTCTAAGAAATATTTGATATTCATTATGAAAATTGCCATTATGATTTAAATGCATAGGGAAGGTTATATAGTAATACCTATAATATAAAAGTTTTGCCGTAAATCAACACAATTCGATGGATATCATTTGTCGACAAAGCTTCTTCATTTCAGCATGCACCTTCCAAGGTACTCATATAGTAAACATTTTGAAAAATCTAAATGGTAGAAACCAACAAACACAAAACAAATAATTTAACAACTTATTGGTGAATAAATTAATTTAACTTATAACTAGGTAATAAGAATTTAGGAGTGGGAAGGTGTACACACTACACAGGAAATAGGAAGAATAATCAAAATATTCTATGGATAAATTATTAAATTGTGGCATAGACATAAGACCAAGGCACATTGCACAAACAGAAATAATTCTTTTGGTTCCGAAGTTCCGAACCAGTTAACCATCGTAAGTCACAAAAATAAAAATAAATAACCATACTTATACTTCTCGGACTATAACTAAAAAGTCGCGTCGCGGCGACGTGGCGGGACTACGGCGCGAGACTGTGCACACGTTGCGCGCCCCTGTTCTACTCAGTGAACTGAAAAGTCGTAGAAAGGAGACGCGCAGCGCGCGCGGAGTATTTGGGTCACGCAGCGCGGGAACACGCGAGACCTGGGATTTTGGGAACCACTTGTCGATCGACCCTGTCGAGAATTTCGTCGCGCGCGCGCAACTTATCCTGATCAGACAGGCTTGCATCAGCGGTCTGGCATCGCCCGACAAGGAACCACGTGTTCACTGTTCGCGTTCCCGGAACACGCGGTTTTGCGCCATAGTTTTTACGAAATTATTCATTTTATCTGACCGCGCGCGAAAAACAGATATAGATCATGTCAAATAAAATCTGACGCAAGCTTGCGTTTGAAAATAAGTTTGCTTTGCTCGCTTTCATGATCATGTTTTAGTTCTACTCGTGGAAAGCACGGAGACGCGCCGCGCGCGCGGAGTATTTGGGTCATGCAGCGTGGGAATATAAACGACACGATGGACTTAAATTAATTTTGTATCAAGTATGAATATGTCATAGTTTATCTGACATCTAGCTCTCGCAGTTTTGCAGCTGCTCGACAATTACTATAGACCTTTTGGCAATGATAGGCTTTTTGCAACACAAATGAAATATTGAAATTCACGTTTGTCTATGATTATTATATTATTAACTGAATAAGATCTAGAGAACCCTCCAATTGGACGTGATATACTTCCAAAGTAAAACACTTAGCTATCCAGTAAAAATCAATGATTTTGAGATAGATAGGGTCACCGAATCAAAACTTCTTGGTGTTGTTATGAAGAAAACCTTTGTTGTTATAGATGTTTTAACCTTTGTTGTTATAGATGAAAACCTTTCATGGGTACCCCATATTACTGCACTTGGTAAGAAACTGAGATGTTGTACTGGTCAACTTAACCACATTAAGAAATTCGTCGCCAATACCTTATATAAGAGCCTCTACCACACTCTCTTTGATAGTCATCTAAGCTACAGATCTAAGCCTACAGAATATTGGTATGGGGCGGTGTCTCTTTGTTAACTATTGATCTAGTATTATGTGGAACAAATTCCGTGCCCTACCTGAAGCCAGTGGAATTGAGGATTGAAGATTGGAAGTGAGGATGAATGACACCCACAGTTGAACTTCACCATAACTGACTCTTGATATTTTGTTGGTGCAGTGCCAGGATTCTTCCTCTTAATTTGAATACCCTGACCGACCTCTATACTCTCCTAACACTACTGAATACTGACACACTCTGGCTCCCAGCTTATGCTTGCTAAGGTGTCGGGTAGGTTCTAAGTATTCAGGTAGAAAGAAGGTACATTTCACTTCAACTTAACTATGGTTGAGGAAATGGGCTCGACCACATCGTAGCATATAATCTTGATCTTCTTATTATTACTGGAGGACTCTAGTTTTCCAATGTCACTCTTAGAAGTCATAAGAGAGGCCTCCATGCAGGAGTAGAATACTCTAGTCTGCTCCAGACAACCATTGGCATCATAGGTAGGGACATTTCCTTCATGAGCACAACCAAAGTGACGTCCTTTATAGCTGAAGAAAATATACATTTGCTAATTGTGCTGTAAAATATATTCAATTCAATTCTGTCCGTATGAACACTAATCAGCTTGAAATCTTGGAGACACTTTTAGCAGCTTCGTCAATTTGGGCTGACTGCATCTGAGAATTGAGGTCTGAACTGAGGCGAACTCCTAGAACTTTCACTGAGTTTAAGCCTTACATTTGAGAGCCTACTTGAGGCGACCAGCTTATCCTTACTGAACCACATAACTATACTCTGTGGAAGCTGTCTGCTGTTCGTATCAACTCCCTCAAAACACCCAGATCACTGTAGCCCAACAAAAGCCTAGCCCAAGAATGGAAAAGTAGGATTGGCCTTGGTTTTTTGGGCTACATAGCCCCTATTACTTATAACTGCACTGGAATAGGCCACTGGATTAAGCCACTGATAATAACTTAATTGACTTATTTCAATCTTCAATAACGAAATTAAAAGGCACAATATTGCAACAAAAACTAAAATGTCCTATAGTACAGTGATTGAAGAATAAAGAAATTCCCATTGCTAATACCACGATTTTCGAAAAAACTGTCTTTACTTCTCTATCATAATGATAACAAAGTTTTCAGGTTTTTTTCTACTGGCAGTACTTATTTTCTTTACTGGCAGCACGAAGTACAGATCTCGGCCGAGGAGAACTTATCTTTGAAGCCAATGTCTCCAAGGTCCGTGATGTACGTTCCCTTACAAAATACTTTTGACCTCCCTGTCCAATTCTTGTGTTCATACAATCTCCAGTTACCATTGACAACCCTCAAACTTTCAGCATTGTCGCCCATGCCGTATCGGTGAAGATCACGTGTAGCATGTATCAGAGTCTTTGGATAGCCGTGATACGATTCGTCAGTGAAAAACACAATCTTGGCTCCACCTGGAAAATGGTTTCTCGGCAAAGTCCCAAAATATATAAGTACCTATGTTTTGACAGATTCATATTCATAATTTAATCACATACCTTCTGCACATTCTGGGCTTATTCCGCTTCTGTATTTCACTGAAGAAATTTCATCATTGTACTTTCCCAAACGGGGTCTCGTCTCGCCAGCACAGAGATGAATCATCCATTCGCCATAATTCGAGTTTTTATAAAGAGTCCATTCTCCGCCATAAGCATGGACACTACTGACTTTATCATTCCAATCACTGCCTATCCAGCTTTGGGAGGTTGTCACTTCCCTTCGGGCGCCTCTGTAATATACATCGTCATACATCTTCAGCCCTGCGAAGGATAATGATTTGCCACATATATAATAATCAGAGTAGTATTTGGCAGTTTCAAATGTGAACACGCACATGACTATTACATGACGCGCCAGTAACATACTTGGACAGTTGGGTCGCGTGCATAATTTGGATTCGTGCAGGGCAGAGTCTGTACACACATCGTGCCCCCCGTACATTGGTGGATCGCATGTCCGCGATCTACTCATGTGTCCGCTCCCGCAGTTAACAGAACATTCTCCCCAACTACTCCATTGATGCATCACACCGTCGACTGGGTAATGGGAATTATATCATATGATATAATACATTGGTATCTCATGTACCTATAACTATTATTAATTGCTGTAGAAGTAGGGATTATCATTGATCTGTATTTCTCGAAGCTAACCTGGACACGGATCAGTATTGCATGTTTCTGTTACAGTTTCCTCCATCAGATCTGGATTGGCCGGGTCGCAGGGCGCTCCACCGTTCCTCGGCGGGATACAAACTCGGGTTTTTGTCCTGATTCCGCCACCGCACGAATCCACACTGCAACTTGACCACGCCCCGTATTCAGACCACACGCCATCTTCTGTTGATCGTGCATGTTTTAAATGATTGCTCAAAACTTTTGCTCATCACTACGTAAATCCCAATTTTTGCATGATTCTGATAACGTTCAGCTATACCTAATAGCTGTTACAACTTACTTTTACACTGGTTGTCTGCCTCGTCCCTCACCAGTCCATCGATACAGTCACATTGATACGAAGCCTCAACATTTACACAGACCTCATATTCTGAGCCGCATATGTTTGGATTCTCCGTGCATTCATCAAGGTCTGAAATGAGTAGCATGCTCTCAACATACTGTTGTATAATATCACAGTATAGTGAACGGCATAATAATTTATAGGTCACCGCCCCCATCATATCTTATGATAGAATGTCTTGTGTTTCAGTTCTCACCTTCGCAAGACACTTTCCCCATTCCAGTGTATCCCGTATCACAGGAACAACCGTAACCACCCTCGAAATCAGTGCAAGATGCGTTGTCAGCGCAAGCGTCGTCTTGATCACACTCCTTGATATCTGAAAAACAGAGTACAGGACGTTGTGATTCAAATTGATTGATCATCATTAATAGCTCAGATTTGACATTCCCCCGAAATGCATACCTTCACATTGATAACCGGTGCCATCGAACCCGGCATTGCAGGTACATGTGTATCCGCCCTCATTGTTGATACACTCAGCATTCTCATCGCACTCGTGTGTTCCAGCTGCGCACTCGTCAATGTCTATGATGATGAGCAAGTGTGAAGTCAAGAATAGGTAGTAGGTAAATATATGATGATAGTGAGAAGTTTCACCATGAAATATGTTTCATGCATTTCATTCAGGTAACTGAGAATTCTACTTGCCAACGCATGGCGCAAAGTCATCTTCTTCCCCCTCTCCTTCTTCCCCCTGTCCTTCTTCCTGTCGTTTAGCCGCGGTGACTTCCGGCCGGGAGAAGCCGTCCTTACAGAGGCAATCATAGCTTGCCACGCTGTTCTCACACACAGAGTTTGGATCCCCGCAGATGGGAGGTTCAATAGCGCATTCGTTCCTGTCTGGAGTGATGGGATGTTCGAGGAAATGAGGTTTAATCAATGCTCTACCTAGATCATCACTCTCTCATGCTCACACAACATGGTATACCTCAGCTCACGCCTGTCTAATTTTGACAAAATAAATGCGATAATTACAAATTGAGTTATTTGCCACAAGTCAACGATCAACATACCTACACAGCCTTCGCCCAAATCTTCATATCCCTCGAGACAGGTGCAATCATACGACTCTGCTGTATCCAAGCAGACTGCATTCTCTCCGCACAGGTCAGGGGTTTCCGCACACTCGTCAACTGTGGGGTGTCATTACAGCACCAAGAATATAACTCTGATTAACCTTTGTATGGGATAACTGCTTTCTCCCCTCCAATCGCTCTNCTCCCCTCGTCCCACCCCCAAATTGACCCCATCCCCCTCTCCACCCCTCTCCCCTCCATTCTGTACCCATCTTGTCATACCCCCCTCTATAACGCTCTTCCCTAGTCGACTTTACCTGGGCAAGCAGGCAGGTCGCATGGTATTATTCTTTTTTGCATCTGGCAGTTCAGATAGTTGTCATCCTCGCAGAAGCATTCGTCCTCAATACAGGTGCAAGCGTCCCCGCCGTTAGCTTGTCCGACACACTCTCGAAGCATGATCTTGTTGGCTTCCCCACACACAGCGTCACACTCTGTCGTCTTCCACTCGCCCCATTTCCCGTCGACTGGAAACAGTGGGGACGCATGTGACTATCATGTAACGAACAATGTTGGCATGATGGTGTTCATGTAGAAGTTTGCATAGGACGCTTACCTTTGCAAGGGTCCATGGCGCATGCCTCCGTTGCTATCTCGCCAAACCCTGTACCATCTGGGCCACACTTGCCAGCCCCCTCGTCGTTACAGACCCTTGTCTTTGTTCGAATTCCCCCACCACATTCAGCAGAGCACTCGTCCCACTCAGTCCAATCTCCCCATTTGCTCTCTGGTGTGAGGAGTGTCAAATGTAGGGGACGCATTCAGTCAAATAATGAGGGATACGATATATGCCGACCAAGTTTACCTAGCGTCGGGCATGCGACTGCGTTGCATTCCTCGAACATTTCCCCTTCAATTCCGTTTTCTGGTAAACAGTCAAATCCTTCACCTCTCTTTGTGCAACCCTGTGATATCATACATGCGTGTTAATCTAGCGCTGATTTACACGTGGCATCAATCATTATAATACACCGACCATTGGAGTGGTTGCACTTACCCTTGTCTTTTTCCTTGTTCCAGTCTCCTCGCTTCCACATTCGACACTGCAATCACCCCAGTCTGACCATTCGTCCCAGCTGGCATCTGCAACCGCGGTATATGTTGAGAGAAAGGAGCTCACGATTCTATGTAATCATCGATCCGACCAATATTGTACCTAATGATTCACATTCCACGTAAACAACTCACATTCGGCGTTTTTGACCCCTTCAGAAAACTCTGTACAGTTAACATCAGGCAGAGTATTGAGGTATGCAATGACGTCGTCCTCGGGGGTTTGACACAAGTTTGCTAGCCTCTGGATCCTAATCGCACATTTATTCTGCAGTCTCTTCTTCTTATTTCCGGAAATAGAAGATTCCTGATCGATACAAAGCCCTGAAAGGCAATTATATCACAAATTGAGAATGGAAAATGGGTGTTTTCGATCAGAATGAACGCTTAAATAATATATACATCTCAGCAATATTGTGACAGTATTATAAAATTGGTTACCTTTCCCCAGGGCGTTGACGAGGAAATCCACTCTGTTTCTACAATATTCACATCGTCTCCGACGGACAGTTTTCCCCCGCCTTCCGATCATCTCGAGTTCGTAACGGAGCTCAAATTCCTCCTCTCCCTCGATCCTACAGGGCTTGATTTGCGCCAGGGAGGCGCCAATCACAACCGCGAGGACGCAAAGAAACATCTTGGTCATCCTGTAGGGGAGTTATGATGAGAGAAACGGGTGACAAAGTGGTGACAGTATGCTCGAAAACGGGTGACAGAGTGGTGACAGAGTGGTGACAGAGTGGTGACAGTATGCTCGGGAACGGGTGACAGAGTGCAAGATGAGGTAAAGCTAAGAGCTGGAGTCACCGTGTCTCAGTCAGAGATCAATGTGGAATAGCCTCTGATTGACAGATACCTGTCTTTTTGAACGGCGGCTCTCTCGTACAAACGGGACTTTTTCCATGTTGGACGGATACTGGATGATCGGAGCCGACAGTTATTCGTCCTTCTAGGAATCTGGTGTATTGAGAAGATGGTCAAAATAAGAGCTGTATAGATAATCCGTCATCAATAAAGTAAAATCACCACTCACCTCAACTCATTGATTACCAAGCCTCGAATTTTAAATCTAGAATGATGCTCGTCGCTCGAGAATGAAGCCATTTTCGTAACCCAATCCAAAGTCTTATCTATAGAAGTGTATGGGTATACTGTAAACACAGTGAAATACTGGATATAGATTTTCTAATCCAAGGATTGACATAAGAGAGGGATGAATCTAAACTGCGAATCATCAGCAGTTACCCTACAGATGTAAGGCCCTCTCCTGTCAACTGCGATTTGGATCACAGTATCAGCAGGTTGCAAGAGAGAACGGAGAGGTTTCGGCCCACTGCTCTATACTGTTCATGCAAGAATGATGAGTGATTAGGTTCCACGACTATATTCGTATAATATATTCGCCTGCATAGTCTTGTCTCACTATGTTGTACATGTCAAAGCTGTGCTAGGCAGTTTCTTAAATCAGTTCCCCGACAAGCCACCTGTTAAAGGATACACCCCTCCTAATGGCAACTCCTTGCTCGATTGGTGTGCTGCTGGAGGAAATGGAGTATGCGCCTGACGCTGAATCCAGTTACAATCCCTGTCANGACAGTACTGCACGACTGACGGGAACATTTTGGAGGCGTCCAATTTCACAAGAGACCTGGGTGTTTACCTATCAGACGACTGTTCCTGGACTTACCACGTTAACAGGATGACCGCTGAAGCGAGGAAAATGGCAGCCTGGACACTGGGAGCATTTAGGGACCGATCAATGCTCACAATGATGACCCTCTTCAAGTCACTAGTGAGGAGCAAACTGGAGTATTGCTGCCCACTGTGGAATCCATCTAAGATATCTGACATTCAGACGATAGAGAATGTTCAGAAACAGTTCACCAAGAAGATAAATGGACTTCGGGAACTGGATTACTGGGAGCGACTTTCACGACTTAAGCTCTTATCACTGCAGCGTAGAAGAGAGCGCTACTCAATTATACATGTTTGGAAAATGTACCACGGCATTGCTCCAAACAACATAGGGTTGAAATTTTACACCTCACTGAGACTTGGGACCAGGATCACCATCCCAAAGCTTAACCATCAGGCGCAGAGCTCCTACTCAACAGCTTATGATAACTCATTTGCCATAAAAGCTGCGCGACTGTGGAATGTTCTTCCGAAGAGTGTAAATTCAATCACCCTGCTAGAACCCTTCAAAGCTGTGCTAGGCAGTTTCTTAAATCAGTTCCCCGACAAGCCACCTGTTAAAGGATACACCCCTCCTAATGGCAACTCCTTGCTCGATTGGTGTGCTGCTGGAGGAAATGGAGTATGCGCCTGACGCTGAATCCAGTTGCAATCCCTGTCAAACCCCTCAAAAAGTATCAAAAAAGTAAGTATGTTGTCTTCATGTTGTTTTAATATTGCTGAAAAAGGGATGCTATCAAAAATGCTTTCATGATGCTTTGGTGACATCTATGAACACGTATAAATTCTTGAATTATACGTGGAAATTATGGAAGATAATGACAGTATCCACGAATTCGCTTGCACTACCATAATCCCGACGTACTGTCTATCACACCCGTCACCTGTCTTCCTCGTGGCGAATGACTCCGTGGGCATTTGACAGTGCACTGTCACTCTGTCCTGCCATACTTGTTTGGGTGTCTTTAGTCTACGTCAAACCGGTCTAGTTTGACATTCTCCCATCCCGGATGAGTACGAAAATCCGCGTTGTTTGAACGTGTACGGCCTAATATCGACCAATTCATCAAGTCTATTTGAAAATCACATGGAATTTGGACTGTTTAATCTACTAGTACAATTCAATAATACGTAGAGTAGTGTGATTTGACAAACGACATTTAACACTGCTGCAGCTCAAACTATGTTTGAATTCAAGAAATTAAATGATCCTCTGAGAGCCAAAGCTACCACTGCTTGAATTTGCTGCTACAGATACCATGGATATTTCTTGATTTGGGGGCTACAGATGCTTCTTCTTGAGATGGAGTCTACAGATACTACTTCTCGAGTTGATTGCGACTATCCAGGTTGATGGCTTAATCCAGGTAAAAATCCTTGATGAAGGTGCAAGTCCTTTCGAGCTTGTATTTTTTGCCTCTTGTCTGGATGGCGCAGAAACATATTTTGATTATTGCGTGCTTTACGGTACGCGAGCGCGCAGGCGCGCCTCCAGCCTTCGATGGTAACGTTTTTAACGTACGTACGTACGTTAAAAACTAGCATTGCTCCACATATACCACGTCCATGGCCATGCCTTCATCCTGAAAAGCTCGTCTTTCACATTTCAGACTTCCACTTTGGCCCCTTGTCTGGATGACGCAAAAACATATAAGTTCGTATTGATAATGATGTGTTGCGTTCGGCATCCGAATCACTTTTTTTCCATTCGATCGATAGAATTGTGAAACTTATGTTTCTCCCTCAGGTGAGCGCATTCCAGGGCGAACATGCATGTTCGACCAATTTGTTTACGGATGATTACAGGCACTTCATCAGTGGTGACGATATACAAAGAATATTTCTCATAAACTGTAATTGTAAATTCTTATCTTTGTAACCTAAGTTAATGAACCGGATGCATGAATAAGAATTTGCGATAACTCAAATAGAATTATCTACCAGTCGCTCTTTATATTCAGCATCAGGCTCAATGAAAACTAGTTTTTAGGAAACAGAATATGCGGCTTCACCACTTCGTCTAATTCATGTCTCCATCCATTTGTCTGATCTTCTATTTTACTTCTCTCCACTTTCTCCCCTCTTCTATCGTTTAACCACCATATTATGTTCAGATGAAGCTACCCTTGCCTATCATGATCCTGATCTTCGCGATCAGTGCAGCACAGACCGCAGACGAAATCAGCGTTGACGAACTGAAAGAATGGTGGCTTTCATGGCCACCAGTCGACACCTTCTGCAATTGGGGTGCTTTGCAACGTTTACGAGTCGGGGAAGAGGTTAAGAGAGGTTGTGAAGATTGTGTCTGCGGAGAAGATGGTACGTATGTTGGTTATAATTAATGAATCAATTGTCATTCATCGATACACGATTATGGCGGATCAGAAGGCTCACCCGGAATTTGATCTCTGAAAAATAGAATTTGACCCTTCTGCTCCGCACGTGGATCACAGGGCTCATCTAAGGTGAGCCTTCTGATCCACGTGGCGCTTCTCTGGGGTCAAGTCAAAATTCGGTGATCCTCCTGATCCACCTTAGGTGGATCAGGAGGGTCACTCAAATCCAATTTGACCCCAGGGAAGCGCAACGTGGATCAGAACGCTCACCTAAGATGAACCCTGTGATCCACGTGTGGATCAGGAGGGTCACACGGCAAAATAGAATTTGACCCTTCTGATCCATACACGTGGATCACTGAGTTCACTTAGGTGACCCTTCTGATCCACGTTGCGCTTCCCTGGGGTCAAATTGGATTTGAGTGATCATCGAATTTTGACTTGACCCCAGAGAAGCGCCACGTGGATCAGAAGGCTCACCTAAGATGAGCCCTGTGATCCACGTGCGGAGCAGAAGGGTCAAATTCCATTTTTCAGAGATAAAATTCCAGGTGAGCCTCCTGATCCGCCATACACGATAGTGTATAGACAGAACAACAATAGAACATCATGGTTCTGGTATTATAGTTGTCGTAATCCGAATGTCATGATCAAATTATACAGGTTTAATGAAGTGCACCGCGAGAGATTGCTGCCTTTACACAACCAACGATGGGTCTGTCAGTGGGATCACGACTCGTGCATTCCCAGGGGAGAGTTACTTTGATGGGTGCAATAGATGTCGCTGTATGGATAATGGAACGGCTGCTTGCACGAAAAGGGCGTGTCCTCGATTATGTCGCTTCCAAAACTGGGACCGCGTTCTAGGGTATGTTGATATAAGTAGCAGTCACTATGTTCAAGTGTTCGACAATGCACATGGTGAATATGGATGTCCAAAATATTGTGTATGTTCCGAACCTCCACTACCACTTAAAAACGGTGGTCGCACCACCAAACCTTTGCTTAATTGCGGTGGATGTGTCCTAGACGTCTAGTGTCCCGGCTTGTGCACACGTTAGTCGTTACGCGCCCCTATTCTACTCTCTGAAATGAAGGTTGGGTCATGCAACGTGGGAACATCCTGGCTCTATAGCATGTTTTTGTTGATACGAATATGAAGCTCACCTATAATTTACTTTTTCAATTGATCTTGATATATTTGAGACTGATTGATGTAAAAATTCTGCTATTATGTTTCTCTGTTGATGAACATGACAGTATTTATGCTCCATTCACCTACGGATGTCGGGTTAATATCACATAGGCACAATGCAAAACGCGATGCCATAGTATATAGGGAAATTATGTCGCCCTTCGAGTGAACTCAGTGCGCGCGTCTAAAACTACGCGCGTGTTATGATGACAACTTGTCCTTGATTCTTCAAATTTACCTAGCGCGTCACGCGAATTCTGATATTCCCGCGTTATTGGTACATTCTGAAAACAGAAAATCACATCTTCAGATGGAGATGAAAACAGGAAAGTATTATCTGAATAAATACCATACAATTTCCTCATGAAGGATTTGTTTCAGTGAAATGTCGGTGGTACAGGGCTTCTGTTATTGAACGTATAAATTGTAAACAAGTCTAAAAGAAATTGAATTTCAACGGCAGTCTCTCTCGACAGATACTCAATAATCATATTATGCACCAAATTTAAGTGCCCGCAACTTTTTCTTCTCTTCAAGCGACAGCGAGCCCGCACTGAGATTCACCTGCGTTGAACCTGATTCGATTTTTTCTTTCAACTTCTCTGAAACTTCATCTAGGGTTACAAGTTTTGCATTTTTAGCAACGGGCTCTGACTCCAAGTTGAAACGAGCTCTGCGCTTCTTCAGTTTTTCATCTTCGAGACCACTGTTTCCAATTGGTACAGAGGAAGTTGAATTACTAAACCTAGCAGCACGCTGGGCCTTCTTATCTGCTAACGAATTGGGAGTATTGATGCCGAACTTGGCTGCTCTTTCCTCTTTCTTAGACTCAATCGATTTATCGGTATCGACACCAAACTTGGCTGCTCTCTTTTCTTTCTTGTCATCATCCGAGAGTAGCCCAAACTTTTCTGCCCGATCTTTCTTTTTCTCTTCATCACTTTTCTCCTTTTCGTTGCTCACCTTGATAACTGCCGCGGCGGCGGCGGTGGCTGCTGGCGCTTGTTCTCCCTCTTTCACCTCCTCCCCCGACTTCTTCACCTCTATATACTCAGGCGCTGCCTCCTCGACCTCATTCAACAGTTCCTTCTCTTCGGTCTCCGCCACTTTCTCCTCTGCCGCCACTTCCTCCTGCTGATCCTCCTCCGCAAAATGATGCTGTATCCGCTCGATGAGCGTTGTCTTGATTCCCGAGGTGGGTAGATCCAGCGCCTTCAGAATATCTTTCAATTCAGCCACCTTCATCTTTGGCAGAGCATCGAGATCAACGGTCATTTCTTCCTCATCGTCTTCCCCCATCTCAATTTCGTCACCGTTCTGATCCTCCGTTCCCTCCCCCTCGCCGGTGTTTTCCGGCACTTCGGCAGGTGTTTCTGTGGCTTCAGCCTCGTGATCCAAGGGAGTGGCTTCCATATCAGACATTGCCTAAATAAGAGAAAATCAGAGTGTCAGCAGACGCAGTGTCGATGTAGTCGTCGTGTCGATGTAGTGAAATAAGTTTGCACTGCACAGTGTACAGGGATAGTATATGGCTACGTAGAGAACAGTACCTGCTTATTTTGTATCATGAATGAGCAACGTTTGGAAGGGTGGAATTGCTTTACAAGAATAATATGTACGAGGGGAAGGAAACTTGAACAGATTTCTCCAAATATGATTCTAAAACTGTAATAACATCACATCCCAATACCAATTCAGAACAAAATTTGGATGCTGAATTGAATAAAAAAACTGACAGATCATAATTCATCATCCTTTGGCCGAAAGCGGCTTCGATGATTCTTCCTTAACATTTTCCTCTTCAATCCTCTTACGCTTCCTCTCGAAATACTCCTTGAATCCGGCTGTCCGACTGACTTTAGTACTCTCAAGTTGAACTGGTGCGACAAAGTGTGCTAAGTCATGCTCCCCGTGTATCGTCCGCTCATTTGACAAGACTCCGTCCACGAAATCAAACATAACAACGTTAGGTTCGCTCGTCACTAACACAACCTTGTCACTGGATACTGCACAGCTCACAATCTCATGGGGAAGCGATAGTTCCGATGTTTGTGCAAGAAGAGCGGGTGAGTGTGACAATCTGTAAACAGTCACGTGACCGGTCGGTGGCGCCGAGTTGTCGAGTCGTCGTGACGAACAAGTGAGGAGGTAGGGTGAGGTGAATGTAGCTGCACCAGAGTAGTATCCCGTATCCAATGAAATTGTCTGCAGTGGCGTCGCTGTCTGGAGGTCCCAAAGTACTAGCTGGTTGTCTCCTAAATAGAAAATAAGGAGATATGAGTCGTGAGTAATTAAATGGGAAATAGTCACAAGAATTACACAGTTTTGAAGACAAAATTTCACTGCCATTTGCCAGATGCGCAAAGAGGGGTGGCCCAAGTGTGGCGGGTAAAGATATCTGGGTAGATGTTATGTGGGTCGAAGTGAGGTGGGTCAAAGTGGATAACTCACCGCCGAGTGAGAGCAGAAGGGTGGAAGAGAGCAGCAAAACACGTAGTACATACTCAGTGTGATGGAGTAGATACTTGTCGATATTATAACAGTTGGGGAAGTGAGATACTCTTATCTTCTCATCCCTGGCGATTGCGTTTATACGTTTATTCGATTGAGTCTTTGTTTGGTCGAGTTGTTTCGAGACGCTGAATCAAGTGATTGCAATTTGCGACACAATCTAGAAACTTGGAGGAACCTGTCACATGTGATGAGCAACTTCTCATCCACAGTTATCACCATATCCAGGATGACGCTCACGTGACCCAGCAAATACTTCTGATTGGTCAAGTCGGTGCTGTTGTAACTGTACGCATCTCCTGACTTGTCACTTATTATCACTGCACTCGGTGTAACTTGTACTGACGTTGGCCGCTTTTTCGCCTGAGTGATGGAGTTGGGGTCAAGCACAAATGACAAAATAAACGAGCAAACGACACTTCCAATTGTGCCTTCATAGCGAATTCTCAGTTGTCACAATAACAGTAACAACTCACCACAGTCGAAACAACGTTGCTTGTCTGCCGGTTTACAACCTCGACAACCTTGTTGTTGCTGATAACAACTATCGACTCATTGTTACACCCAATACCGGCGATGAACGCCTCTCCCTCGGCCTTACTCTCGCCAGTATCCGTGGGAACTGCACCGCATTTCACAACACTCTTCGTCCGTCCGTCCACTATCTCACATAAATCTTGACCAATGCCAACGAGGAATCGACGACCGAATTTATCATAGTGAACAACTGACATCCCGGCCTCCTACAGGTAATGGGATGTGAAGAATTCGGAATGTACTTACTGCTTATGGGCTCGGAATAAAGGGTCATGGAATGAAGGAAAATAGACAAGGAAGACATCAATTTAGTAGTTATTATGATGAAATGAAAATTAAGACGTCACAAAGATAATAAATTCGACATAATGTGTGAAAATTCACACCGAAAAGTGCTGGAATTTTAGAAATATATTGAAACTTTGCAAGCAGCAAAGACTCGATTAGGAACTGCTGTATTGGTTCATGATGATTGTTCCAATACTGAGGATTTGCAAGTATTCATCTGCTCCATCGAGGAGGCACTTGTCTGAAATCGATAGTTGTTCCATTATTATACCCTTTTGCTTGTCTGAAAGAGAGGCATCATCCAGGATTATGTCATGGAGCTGATCTATTATCTGAGATGCACTGTAGGCGTCGTTCATAATGTCCTCCACACCAATTTGGAGCTTAGTTACACTTGCCGACTTTGTGAGGGTCACCAGTTGTTCGACCACAGATTGAGGTACAACTCCAGCTATATCGTGTATGTCTTGTTTTTCTATAGGCTCACCCGACTTCAACCGTGCTGAACTCTGGAGATATGTAATAGCTTTTCTCAGGTCACCACCACTTGTTTGACGAATGTTTTCTATCACCTCATCTGAACAGTTTAATTTCTCTTCTTGGCATATATGTCGTATCCTCTCATCAAGAACAGAAGTGTCAAGGGGTTTGAATCGAAACTTAGCACATCTAGATGTGATAGGCGCTATGATCCGGCTGACATAGTTGCAAATGAGACAAAAACGAGTTGTTCTGGTAAACTTTTCCATTGTACGTCTCAGTGCAGATTGAGCAGCATCAGTCATGTTGTCTGCTTCATCAAGAATAACTATTTTGATAGCAGGAATTTTGAGACCTTTGACTACCCGAGCATTAACAGCAATCTGAGAAAATGATTTGATCTTTTCCCTCACTACTTGAATGCCACGCTCATCTGAAGCATTCAGCTCTAGTACACGGTCTTTGAATTCAGAACCAAACATTTGCCGTGTAAGAGCAAGGATGGTGGATGTTTTACCAGTGCCTGGAGGGCCATAGAACAATAAATTTGGTATATCTTCACCCTCAAGACATTTTTTTAATACTGAAACAACTTCTTCTTGGTGTGACACATCATTGACTGTTTTGGGTCGATATTTTTCTACCCATGGTATGAATTGATTTACTCCTTGGGCTTCATTGTTGGCTGTCACTTTCGGCTTGACTCCAGATCTCCCCTGTAGGAAGGCATCCATACTAAGGGCATAAAGTTGAAAACATGTGTCATTTAGGAATATCAAAATTCCAATTTATACCCAAAATCTTCAGCTTTTCAAATTAATATGCTCAAGATCCTCAGTACTTATGTTGATCACAAAACGTCATAAAATCATAAATATTCGAAACAAAGCTGTTCATGATGCTACAATAATGTCTTGTATATTTCTATTACTGTCAGTTCTTCTTTCAATCATGTGGAATCAATTTTCCATCATTACAGATCAAGCTGGTTCTGTTCTTTCATGGTATACAATCCTGACAGATTATTTGGTCCAACTGACCTTAGGGATATCAAAATGCTCAATGAGGTTATCCAAATGTTCATTAAACTGTTCAACTCGTTCCTTATGAGACGTCTGAGCTTTCTTCAAAATCTTATCACCCTCACTTTTCTGCTTTGCCTTCATGAAAGCAATTTCAGCTTTTGTTTTAGTTATTTTTCGCTCAGACTGACCCTCCTTTTTATCCTCAGCAACCGTGGCATCATCTGCAGCATTCACTTTCAGAAGTTTTTCTGCTAATATATCTTTATCCTTAACTGACTTACTCTTTTTCTTCTTCTTCACTTTACCCTCCTTAACACCTTTGAGTTTAAGCTTACCTGACACGAAATTATCTGACATCCAACCTTTGAATAGCAGAAATCATTATCTAACAAAATTAAATTCAACTAGCAACCAAAGTGATATATATAAGTGATGTCTTCATAAAAATAAAGGGCCTTTATTATGGAGCTGGTTGAAGTAATTAAATATCTAGTTGTTTCAAGGTAAAATTTCAAAATTTGTAGCAAGAATTAGGGACATATAACATCCAGCAATGATATTCAATTTATCATTTATTAACATATATCAACCAACAACATCCATGATCAAGGCATGCTATTCATTCAATTTAATTAAACTCGATATTTTCCGTAATTAAATTGCAACAGAACATCTAACATGCTTCTACAAATACGCGGGCTTCATCGAAATGCGCCTCAATGCAGCATGAACGTTCTTTTCTATGTCATGTCAAGAATTTAAATTCTGATTACGCCCGCGTAAAAAACACTAAACACTTAAACACTAAACAGTGCAAGTGCGTTAAATACAAAACGGCGCGGTGAAACATTACAAAACATTAAGTTTTGACGACGCTTGCATTGTCCATCGATTCGATGACAGATCAATCATGTCAGCCTGGCGATGCTAGGCCCAGCTGACGCGAGCCGCGAAGCGGCGAGCGCTTGTCGATTGATGATAGACCCTGTCGAGAATTTCGTTGCGCGCGGCGCAAACTTATTGATCTCAGACAGACGCAAGCCGCTTCGCGGCTTGCATCAGCGGTCTGGCATTGCATCGTCCGACAAGCGAGCGCCAGCGAGGCCTGTCTGAGAATAAGTTGCGGCGCGCGCGCAATGATATTCTCGACAGGGGCTATCATCGACAGCCAAAATCATGTCAAATGTCAAAAATTTCGCTTCACGAGCGCCGCGCGTAAACTGATATTTATTACACTTGCACTGCGGGCGGCGCGGCGCGTAGAATAACTTTTGCGCACCACACTAACGTTTGTAGAATCAAAACCGCGCAACTCGACCCTAGCTTGATTACGATTGCAAAAATTACTTTTGCGCGGCGCCCCGCCGCAACGGTTGCGGAAATAGCACTACAATGCTCACGAGGGCCAGCGAATCATTTTTTCAATTAAACACTTCAAGCAAGGAAAAAATCACTGCGCGACTCCGTGATTTTTACGGAATTTCAGTCCACAGCAAACTGAGGGACGGGCGCGCAGCTTCGTTGACTCAATTCACAATTGGAAATTTAAATTTCAAATATAATTTTTTATGCGATTTACATCCCACTCGAATGTTCATGTTATCATTATTTAACTATAATTTGTCTAGCGTTGCTAAACTGCTGATGCAAGCAAATCGAAATTCTTGACAGGTTCTATCATCGAATATTCTATCGATTGACAAACTAAAATGGGTAGTATTCTAAATAGTTTAAATGTCTCATTACTTGACACCTCTACTCATTCTAATTCACCTGGAGATTATCCAATTGACACAGGATACTACAATGAACTTTGATCTGTAGCATTCAATATTACTGATGTGACTCTTATTTATTCATACCTTCAGTGAACTCTGTGATGTTCACAAATGAATAGGAATTATGTTTAGACAGCCATGAGTCAAATTCTTTAGGTTGACGTAGTACTGTCTGCCTCTAGTTTTGTGATTCAGCAAATATTTATACTCAGATTTATCTCATAGGTGATGGATGATGAGGGGAATCATGTTATTGTATCAGATAATGGGACAGGAGTAAGTGATCAAAACATAAGCCCCTGCTCCTTATTTATATTGATCTTTACTCACCACCAAACCTCAAACTTACACTAATTCCATTCAACTTGCAGTATGTGAAGTGTGGGCATGCAGGTAAGAACTTTCCTGAACATGTTTTCCCTGCAATGGTGGGTCGACCCATCATTAGATCCCAAGCAAAAGTTGGCAATATTGAAGTTAAGGTAATCATGATTTGAATTCTTGTGCTTGTGTTGATTTGGGTTAAATCCCAGAAGTTTTCTGATGTAACTCTCCAAAAAACAGGATCTGATGATAGGAGAGGAAGCTGCATTATGTAGGCAGATGCTTGAAATAAACTACCCCATGGAAAATGGAGTAGTGCGCTCATGGGATGACATGAGGCATCTTTGGAACTACACTTTTCATGACAAGATGCAGTTAGATCCCAGTTCATGCAAAGTTTTATTAACTGAACCACCTCTAAATCCTAAGACAAACAGAGAAAAAATGATAGAGGTATATTATATGACGGATCTTCTAGCAATAATTGATGTTACTTTTGATCAATTATCCCATAAATATATTCATATTGGTTGTTTTTTCAGATAATGTTTGAAGAATATGGTTTTAAAGGTGTTTACATCTCAATACAAGCTGTTCTCACACTCTATGCTCAAGGTAAGTGCAAGGAAAACAAAGATTTATTAGAGTTTTATAAACAAACAAAATGATAGAGTTAAGATATGCACTCTCTGTGTTTCTGTTCTCAGCATGATGCTCCAAACATTGCAAACATTGTAGCTGTGCCATTGTAGATCTTATGATGTCACAAACTTTGAGTTAGGAATGATCACAACTCACAGGTTTGTTGACGGGAGTGGTGATAGACTCAGGTGACGGTGTGACACATATCTGTCCTGTTTACGATGGCTTCGCTCTCACTCATCTCACTCGGAGACTGGACATTGCTGGACGAGATATCACCCGATACTTGATCAAGGTGATTCACTGTCAGCGTGCTATCCTCATGTTAAGTCGTCAGATTTATATTTTTACGGAATTTTTTGTAAATTACCATGCTGATATACCAGCATAATGGAGATTACTTATTCTCGATCCCCCAATCTGTATCAACTACTCATTAATGAATTCGGAATGTATATGGATGCATGTGCTCTATAGGAACTGTGTGTTTGTGTTTGTATGTTGCTATATCACACACGTACACGAAGACAAAAGTCGTGTAGGCATCTCCTCTCGATAATATGTCACAATTGTCACCATAACGTTTGTGTACATATTTGTGATGTGTGTCAGTACGTGTATGCACTCTGCGTGAATGTGTCTGTATTTGACATATGAGGCGTGAGCGTCAGATGAACGGTCTCATTAACAAAGCTCTTCCTCAGCTCCTCCTATTACGAGGCTATGCGTTCAACCACACTGCTGACTTCGACACTGTACGTGAGATCAAGGAGAAGCTGTGTTTTGTTGCGTATGACATCAAACAAGAAGAAACACTTGCTAACGACACAACATTCGGAGTGGAATCCTACACGCTGCCAGATGGGCGGGTGATCAAGATGGGCGCTGAGCGGTTCAGTGCCCCCGAGGCTATTTTCCAGCCCCATCTGCTCGGCAGAGACGAGACAGGGGTTGCTGAACTGCTCTTCAACACTATTCAGGTATGATAGGGCTGAGAATGCGGGGTGCCAATTTCGCAAATCATGATTACCCTCTATAACAGTGATATTTCGAGTGATATTTACTCGTGCCACATAAATTCACATTATCTCTCATTAATTATCTCTCATTAAGTCATTATCTCTGGCCAGGCTGCTGATGTAGATACCAGATCTGACCTGTACAAGCACATAGTTCTATCCGGTGGTAGTACCATGTATCCTGGACTACCATCCCGCCTCGAGAGAGAAATCAAGCAGCTTTACCTGGAGAGAGTCCTCAAGGGTGACACCTCACGGCTCAGCGTAAGTAGTGGTGTCAAGGTAGTGGTGTCAGTTATTGTGGTGGTGTCAGTGTTTCGTGGTGTCAGTGTACGTGGTGTCTGGGTAATAGATTAGTGGTGTCAGTCTTTTGTGGTGGTGTCAGTGTGATGCGGTCGTGTTTGTGTTGTTATATAGTAGTGAACAATGTTTTCTATTTTCTGTTCCAGAAATTCAAGATCCGCATTGAGGACCCGCCAAGGAGAAAACATCTAGTTTTCGATGGTGGAAGCGTTTTGGCGGACATCATGAAGAATAACAACGCATTCTGGATGACGAAATCTGAATATGAAGAACAGGGATTGAGGGTCTTAGAAAAAATTGGAATTTCTTAGGATTGAAGGGGGTGGATTCTTTTCCGTGCTTATAGGATTTCAATGCATCAGCTATCGTATTAGAAATTTTTGTTTTTTTTCGTTTTGGGCACACTTTATTTTGTACAAATAAAAACAAATTGCGTGCAAAGTCAAAGAAATTTAGTTTTGATGCTTGAATTGGATATGGGAATGCTTCATCACTGGTAGATTGATGTTGATGGTTGTCACTGGTATGGATATTAGCGTCTAGCTGATACTATGATCTTCATTTACATATGACGCACACGTTAATTGTTAACAACATTTTTATTGTTCATTGCATTGAATCAATGGTGCTGTGTTATCAATATAAATATACTTACTATATACATAGTTTTTAACGATTTTTCAAAGTCTCTTGATTGAGCTTTGTGTTATGATCATTTCAATCTTCATATTGCCGATTATTTTCGTGAAATACAAATTTGTACGCTGCCATTCCTTGCAGATATGAAAAAGGCAATATTCTTTTGTAATTATGATTTTGTAAGCTTGAAGCTATGAATTTGTCATATATTGAGCCCAAATAAAAGTGTTTACATTGCTCCTAAGCGCACCAGGCCTCTCAAAAATAAGGAACTGAAATAGCAACTAATCGACCTGGGACGCGCGCAGTGTACTCCACTAACAACGTCGCCCTTCAAAATCTGTGAAATTTATGTAGAAAGTACATCCGCGCACGTACGTTTACATCACGCATTATCTAGAACTAAACACATGATATCTCGGCTTGAGTCGCACAATTGTTCTACTTTCTTCACTTTCGCTCGCATTTCTATTCACGCATTGAGACGCTGAGGATTCAAGTAAATAACTTTGTAATCTGTTTACTAATCATTGCTAAATTTGTAAGATATTTTCGAGGTAAAAAAGCGCAAAAAAGAAGAATATCACACACCCACTTGAATAACCTGCATTACCGACCACGGAGTACGGACCGAACTCCCTATTTTGTCTTAGGATCCCACTCCACGTTGAGTAGTCGAAGCATGTCGGGTCAAGCAAGATACGCTCCTCGAGTTTCTCTTTTCAGCATGAACACTGAAACTGTGAAAATTACCACCATGACTTGAATAATCGCAAATGTTACTCGTGCCCCAGACTGAAAAACGTAGTCATTTGCAAATAGTCCAGATATTGCCCCAAGTTCTGACGATCCGATTACCAATGATGTCATTGTAGATCTGATTGATGTTGGCATGAGCTCAGTCGTCAAGACAATTGGAGCTAGTGCTATTGTACCGACTGCAGGATATGCCGAAAAGAGGAGTGCCGAAAGGAAATAGGGATGAAAGCAGAAATACATGGGTACGATTAAAACAACAGCTACGATTCCCAAAAATGAGAAAACCTTGATTCGTCCCAATTTCTCTAACGCTATCAATGAAGCTATCAAACCTATCGGTTCAGCAATGTTGACTACCACAATGTTCACCAGTGAACCCAGTTCGTATGTGCACTTTACCTCCAGTGTTGCATTTTTGTCAGCACAGTAGCCACCATTGATGATCCTAGGCACAGAGAAAACAAACAGAGGGTAGCTGAGATATGTGGTGTATCCAATAATCAGTAGAAGGAATGTGTTCCGAAGGTTGTCAGAGTTCCGTATGACGTCACAAATTCTCTTGACAGAAAATGACTCAGGGTTATCATGATCAGCAACAGTGGGCGGATCCTCTGGTGGTTTAAGTGTAAAGTTGTAGTTTGTCTTACAATTCAGTTTGTAGATCTTTTTGAGGGACTGTTCTGCCTTGATAGTTTCTCCTTGATGGTAGCAGTATCTGGGTGACTCATCTGCGATTGCTAAAAAGAGAATAGAGGGTGAAAATGCCAATGCAGTGGTCAATATGAAGATCCTCCAGCCATACTCGATTAGAGTAAGATTCGCTATCAGGCTGGTCACGACCACACCTACTCCATACGCTAGAGAGTGGCCCGAAGAGGCAAGAGCTCTGTATTTCGTGGGAGATATCTCAGCACTGAGCACTGGCCCAGGGGCCCCGCCGATGCCCTGGAAAATACCAATCATAGCTCGCATGGTGAAAAAATACCAGTAATTCGGAGTGAGAACGCACGCAACTCCGCTCAGAGTCATTCCTATAGCTCCGACTAGAGCGATGGGCTTTCTACCGTACCGGTCGCCCCAAGGGGCAGTCAGGAAAGAGAACACCATGTAGGTGATGAAGTTGATGCAGTTTAGGAGCGACATATAAAACACAGAGACACTCCACTCACATCTAACTATCGGGTTTATAATTCCCATGATGATTATATTCGCCCCGTATCCTGCACAGAAAATGAACGGTCCGATGGTGTAAAGAAGAGTTCCTAGCCCACATCCTGCATTGTCTATCGCCACGCTCACGTCTATTTGCTGATCTTCGGCTTCCCCATCCCGCCGTCCATCCACCCCATCCGGTGTATGGTTGCACTGGGATTGGGATGTCTCACGATCGTTCCTCAATCGACCGTTCTCTGGCAGTTCCATTGCGAAATCGAATAAAACACGCTCAAATCCAAGACGAAAGTGGTAGATATGATTATGACACGCACAACTGAAAGTCAAGTGCCAATGATAAGATATAGTATGCTAAGATATAGTATGCTAAGATATAGAATGATAAGATATAGAATGCTTATTTTGATTTGATATCTGCAATTTTCCCCGAAATATAACTCTGCTTGACGATACATCACGGGATCAAAACAATCGAGTAAAGAGTGTTTCGCGGATGCGTTTACCAGGAAATTTACTAAGAAAATGTATTGAGATATTGTACTTGATTGTACTAGTATTTGATTTGGCCATGGTACTGGTAGTGATTTTACACTGGCACATGCAATGTCGCATTCGCAATGACAATCAGTATCACATGGAGTTGAAACTGAAAGTGGACGAGTTTTACAACTACAAGTCACTTCTCACTTTTATTTACAACGAAAACGAACAATTCCAAATCCTACGAATTTCGTTGGATTTACGAAAGTGAAAATGAAATACTTGTAGTAATACCTTCAGTAATAAATTTTAGCAAAACGTAATATCATAATATTGTCCATGCTTCTCCTAAAATATGAAACTAAACATGAAACATTGTCTTCTAGTTCATTAGATCAGACCAAGGGGATATCTGTTCAGGAGAGACCGTTGTTCCACACACGCTATAATCATGATCTGTACCTTGATTAACGAACTAGCCAGTAAGAAACATTAAAATGAAATCTAGTGTTGATTAACCTGACTTTGAAGATTATTTATTGATCAGTTTTCATCAATCAGATCAACCATCAATTACATCTTTGCATCTCTCCTCCTCAGTTACAAGCTGTCTTCCTGTTTGTGCTGACCGCATTCTTACAAAATCTCCCTAAAACTGTCTATGAAAAAGTCTATGAATGGAACAGTCCCGTCAAACCACCGAGATGAAGACAGACTGTATCTTGAGTGCGATATGGCTCATGGCTGTCAGCCATCCAATACAAACACTCTTTTAATGTTTCACAATGACAACTGCGAGTCAACTTCAATCCATATACTTGATCACCTACTCAACAGTAATCAAGCGGCTATCTCATATTCTCTAGTCACTAACAGTTCAACACCAATGACTGCGCGCATGTAACCTCATCAAGTGTAACCTCATCAAGTGTAACATCATCAACGAGCACTCCGCAAGTGTTTTAGTGTGTGAGTGCACTGCGCACGTCATTGTGGTCGTCAGAGTGTGGACTCAGGCGGGACAATGTACTGCTGCTGTTGCTGTGTCCGAGATCCATTCTCTTTGGAGTTTTCCACGCTCTTATTACTGCTCGTACTGAAACAAAGATGGGGTAATACCATGCAGTGTGGTTACTGGTTATGACGTCATGGACGTGTTTATTCGAAGTAGTGATAACTGATTTCAATACGTGCTTGTTGGGAAATAGAGTGTGGCAGCTTATGGCAACGCTCGTTCTAAGCTCCCAGAGCTAGTGTTAAGGCGGGAAGGGGAACTTGGCTCTTACAGCGAGAACACAGTCCTATGGAACAGTCCTATGGCTTGTTGGAAAGGAGGGGTTCGAATACTTATACTGCCGCTTCGGTATGTGAAGCTATATTTATCGCTGGGTATTTTTAGCGACAACTTATATTAATAAGTTCCACCCGGGTAATATTTTATAAAATTTACGCAGAGTTATTTGCGTTTCGTGAGCCAGGTCGCAATTCTCGGAAAATCTATTCCTAGGAGCGTTGTCGGCAGAAGTAATATGTTAACGACAATAGGTATAGATATTATTTACCATTTGTAACTCTTAACTGTTATGACAATAGTCACCAGGTGTTACTGATATGATATTCACCAGGTGCTATGATAGTAGTAAGCAGATGTTATGATAGTCACTGCAGGTGTTATGATAGTCACTGCAGGTGTTATGATAGTCACTGCAGATGTTATGATAGTCACTGCAGGTGTTATGCTAGTCACTGCAGGTGTTATGATAGTCACCTGGAGAGGATAGAGTCTCGATCTGATCCGGACACCTCGGCTAGGGAGTCCTTGTCTGACATCCTCTTACTGATCTGCTCTATATGCCGCTTTAGTCTGTCCACCTGCGGGTGAACATGTGGTGAGTGGTGAGGAATGATAGATGAGTGGTGAGGAATGATAGCGATGAGTGGTGAGGAATGATAGAGATGAGTGGTGAGGAATGATTGTATAGGTACAGTGTGTACACGCCCAGCCAAACAAACCTCAAACTGTTTCTCCCTGAGGAGTCGCTCCTTTTCTGAGAAATCTGCTGTCGTATCGATGAGATCGATGGATGAATTCAAGTCCAGTGATTTGAGATGGTTCATCCTGTAGTTCTCATATAGGACGTTGTTTGTGTACTCGATGAAATCTTCTATACACGTTCTGATGACAACATATATCCAGTGAGATAGAATACAGATAGATGGAGTTCCCAGAAAAATAAACTTATCAACATTGCAATCAAATAGAGAAGAGATAGGTAGGGTATCCAGTATCCATAATAGAGTATGCAATAGGATCATTTGATTATCAATGATGATAGATGAGGAAATGCTGAAAAAACTATAGTTCTCTCTTGAGTATACACTTACTTGAGTAAGATGTCATGGAGATAACATACTTGAGTAAGATGTCATGGAGACTACTTACTTGAGTAAGATGTCGTGGAGGGTGATGTAATCGCAATGCTCTTCGTTGTTGACCTCAGCGAAACCCCAGGGATACTGCCGCCCGATTTTCTGTCCACTTTCCGAATATACGACAGCGTCACCGCCAATCACTGTATACGGTGGTGCTATCTAGGAGGTGTCAGAGTCAGGGTGAGGAGAGGTGAGGAGTGATCTGAGGTGAGGAGTGATCAGAGGTGAGGAGTGATCAGAGGTGAGGAGTGATCAGAGGAGAAAAGTGATCAGAGGTGAGGGTGAGGGTTGAGGAGAAAAGCACGATACTGGAGTAGACATTCAGTAGACTCGAGAAGATAATACTGTGGGTGCTGTAGAACCAGGAGAAATGGAATACAATATTTCAATAGTTTCGAATACTTCAAGACCCACCACGTCTGTAAGATCGAACATTTCTGGGTTGAAGATGGAAATATCGTGCTTCTCACAGTCCTCAATAATCTGAAAAGTTGAAATTAACAAATCAAGTTAATGAATATTCACAATTACACGACTGGGCGTGGCAAATCACTCGAAAAGATCCGTGGTATCCCTACCTTCATCTTCAGTTTCTTCGATTCCTGTGTTGTCATTGTGTCAACCTTTGCAATGACCGGGATTATGTTCACCAATCTGCACGTGTTCTTCATAAACTCGATATCAACTGGTCTCAAGCTGGAATTGGGAGGTTAAATCAATGTGAAAGTCCGTGATTTGCATAGGTACCATGATAACTCAATAAACCACGGAATTAGAGCTGACAAATAATTCCAAGTTATTCAATTCTCACCCTGAGGCAAAGGGGGAAAGGAAGTAGACACAGCAGTGAATTCTATGATCTACCACCACCCTTCTCTTGATACTGTTCTCTTCTGACATGAACTTGCTGATCCGGCCCTTGATCTCGTCCAGAACTGGCTGCCAACTGTGGACGGGTAGGGTCATATCATGGACAGGATAATGTGGACAGAAATGGATAGGTAATGTGGACAGAAATGGATCAACCCTAGTCATGGTGCACCGGTATCTGTTTATCGGTAAAATTCGTATCTTTGACAGATGTGCTCAATCTACTGAGGTCCTAGTCCGAGTTTAGAAACACTACGGTCTTTCAGTTTTGCTCATGCCGCGTACAGGAACTACTTTACAACTAAAGTATATTCGCAGTTACACCCCACATATCATATTCACTCTCCGCACTGCTTGTATCCAGAGAGTTTTCAACACTACCGCTCAAAACTAGCTTGACATATGTTATGATAAAACATTTTGGTGGATTATATGCACATAGACACACACACACACACAGAGAGTACACACACACACAATATGTTGACACATATGGGTTATGTCAGCAGGATTTGACACAAATTGCATGTGTCTCAATCTGTCTAGTGTCTATATTATATCCAACAAAAAGTCAAGTACACACACTACAGTGTAGGCAGTAGAAAGTCTGAGCTCACCAGTCTGTTCCCATGGAACTTGGGCCAAAGCCAGGAGTCTCAATGAGAGACAAGACGAGTTTCGATCTCTTGTGCTTGAGGAGCATTGTCTCTATCTCTGATTCGTTCCTACACGCAAATGTGCTCACTGAAAATAGGCGATGACTGATATAATTGATGAGAATATTACCAGAAAACGTGAACTTTTGAAGGTTGAAATGAGACCTCTCTTCGAATTTATTAGAATAGAGAGACGTGTTTTCGCAGTTCAACTCACCCTTGCTGTCTGCCGGTGAGCATTTAGCTCGAGATATCCTCTGTGTCTGCAACAACTGCTCTATGATGGTGGACTTGCCCAGTCTCGACTCGCCTGTGACGGAAAGTACATTATACAGTCAGGAAATTCCTCACTCTGGTTGTGGAATTTAAGTTTCAGCCATATTTCCGTAATCTAAGCTTAATATTCCAACCATTAGCATGTCTAGGGATTCCCATTAATTGTGGTGGGTCTGCTTGGTTCAAAACTGCCACAGTGTCTAGCTCCCTTATCTCATTCTAATTAGTGACGTTATACCAAGAACCATTTTACAGGGAGCAAACGAGGAAAAAATACTGGGCCTTTTTATTGATATTGAATTCAACTCCGCAGGAATTTTTGAGCTAGCTCATCGGGAAATCGAGGAAAATCTTTCTCAGATATGCAATAAGTCAAAGGACGAGCAGCTCATCCTAGTCTATATTATACGTCATCTAGTAACACTATCGGGGACTAATCCATCATCGGTCTATTATGCTTATATATAGGGGTCATGTTTCCCTGATAAAGTATTGCTATGATATGGTTGTGTGTCTGTGTTTGTCTGCAGTAGCAAGAACATGCGAGTAGTTTGCTGATGAGAGACTAAAGAGTGAGCAGTTTGCTCATGAAAGTGAGAGTCTGCGACTAGAACGATGAGATAGAGAGCTGATGACAGGTTGCGGAATCAGTTGTGAACTATCATCACTTGAATCATCAGTATCATCATGCAAAGTGTGATATTGTGATAAAGAGCTCAGATAGATTTGTATGTTACTATTCATGTTAAAGTAGCAAAATCATTTCTCATACACATTACAGACATATGTCATACAGACACATATCTCATATACAGACACAAACAAGTTTAGCTGTCCAGAAACACGTTTGTCCACTAGTGTAGACCCCCATGACCTGTCACCCATGACAACTTACCGACAACGAGAACATTGTATCTCTTAACGTGCCGGACACTTCGCTGCAGAGAGTTGATTGATCCTAATCTGAGTTCCTTCCTGGACTCCATGAGAGCGCTGTTCTCCAATGCACTGATCTCCTGACAAAAATACACGAGTGAGGATAACCCGGTAATATATCAGGTGCAAGAGCCAAGATACTATCCCCCCATCCCTCCACAGATTATTGGGTAAAAATATAAGTTTGAGGATGAATAGCTCATAAGATCCGAGACAAGAAACAGTTTAATCTAAGCATGATTCAACTTATGGCTGAACCCCAAGAATCACATGAAATTGCCCCACCCCTCTCAGTGACAATAGCATGGGATGTTCAGTGAAGCCCGCATAACAATAAACTAATAAACGAACCTTGACAGAAACTAAAACAAGGACGGCACTACCGCAAGAGGTGTCAGCAAGTCCTTCAGCCGTGTAGTCAGAGTAACTTGGACTAACGGAGGGAATAAAACACAAAAATAGCTCAATTCTGACGTTTTAGACGCGCAAACGCACACTATGTGACGTGCAGCGCGTCAAAATAGCAAACAAACTGCTGGAGTAGCTCACGAACATCTACCAAAAAACACATACACACACAAACACGTTGCTGTGTGTGAGTGCCAGAAATCGAACACGTCAATATTTCCTGTGTAACAGCACAGTGAAGAAAAGACGAGGTAAACACACACACACAGAGAGGAGCTCTTGTAAGGTATTATCTCTCCTTGGTGTAGGTATGTACCTGTGTGTGTGTGTGTGTG
>CAMPET010000241.1:85295-106460 GCA_946803715.1 Beroe ovata | reverse complement strand
CCCTGAGATTCCCCTCCTCTTCACCGACTCCTCGTCTCAGGATGAGCTGAATCTGAGCCCCAATCTGCACGAGGTGGGCTCGTGGATGTACCTTTATCGGTACGCTCACCATCTATACCAATACTTCGAGCCGTGTCACGAGAATAGCAAGAACATGCTCAGCTCACAGATGGTACTGAATTTGGGCGTGTCGGTCGCGAAGCTGGCGAGGAAACAGGTGGGAACTTGAACTAGAATATTCTGATCAAATAGCAGTGTATTCCCCTCTTTCCTGACATCCATGTTTCAAATTCCTGCCACCATGACAGACAGCCACGACAGATTTCCAATGAACTGATTTGCCGTTGTCAGGGTAACGTAAGACTAGCTCAACGTCTCCTTATTAACGAGTTGACGTGGCATGGGTCTGGGGTTCACCCGTCCCGACCACCCCTTGCCAACACTGTTAACTACATCTCTGATATAGCTGTGGATAGTGCCGGTGAGTTTTATACGAGCTCTCTATTTCATAGGAGCCATTTTCTAAATAGTTTTCGTGATAATGCATGGAATACCATAATATGGCATTCCAAAAGTCAGTATCAACAGTGAATTCAAAATGTGACTAACTTGACAAACTATCTAGTGTAAAATGTGTAATCTCAATTCCTAATTTAACTAATCAAGCCGATTTCTGTTCTTATCAGTAACTTGACACTCGAGCGATATCCCGCAAATTCCCCTTCTTTATTTGTGTTTTTGCCGATCTTTCGTTCGAAATGGCACTGTTGCTTGTGTTTGCGTTGCTTGGAGCAGTGTTTGCGGGGAACACATTTGAGGAATGGGAGATCGAACATGGAAAACTATATGACAGCTTCTGGCATCGTCAGTATCGCAAGGTCAGGGTTAAATCTCTGTTATTTCTGTCGAATTATGGACACAATTCGATGTTTTGATTGCCCCTTCAGACCTTAGTTTGAATGAACTGTGAATTCCTATAGGAAGTGTGGACGAATAACATGAACGACATCATCGAACATAACATTCGATTCATAAAAGGAGAAACATCTTTCAAGATGGCAATGAACAANCTTAATTAACTATTTATCGCTAATGTGAAAAAACGGTTTTTCGTCGATAACTCAAAAATCAAAGGTCTGAGGGTCTCAGAACATCGATCCGCCTGTCATAATGTGATGATTGCGGTGAATTTTAGAAGTGAAATCAGCTTGATAACAATTAGTCCGATTTTTTAGCAACATATGCCCTGACTAATAACGTGATTAAAGTCTCAATGGCAAGGTTGTAAAAATGCCAAACTCCCAATTTAAAACAAATTAGTGAAACATCTCTTGACCACTGGCGAGATTTTTTTAATGAAATTCTCCATCTCCATATCCAGGTTCCCTGGAAGGTCAACTGTTCAGAAAGACTGGAAAACTGCTCAGTCTGAGCGAGCAGCAACTAATCGATTGTTCATGGAATTACGGTAACTACGGGTGTAACGGTGGTCGACCGGATAGCGCATTCCAGTACATGATAAAGATGGGAAGTGAGAGTGAGGCGTCATATCCATACCTCGGAGAAGAAGGGGGATGTGGGTATGAGCAGAGTCATGTGGTCGGGTATCCTCGGGATCTCGGCCGCATCACTTCAGGCAAGGAGAATTCTCTCAGCATCGCTCTCGCAGTCATTGGACCCATTTCCGTTGCCATGGATGCGAGTCAGAAATCATTCCAATTTTACAGCGGTGGCGTGTACAACGATTCCAAATGCCGGAGTGATATAGGACATCTGACGCGCGCAGCGCTGCTGGTAGGCTATGGAACGACTGAGGAGGGTGCACGTTATTACATTGTGAAGAATAGCCAGGGAAAGGACTGGGGTGAGGAGGGGTACATGAGACTGTTGAGGAACGGAAAGAACTTTTGTGGAATCGCGACACTTGCCGCGTATCCCTTTGTTTAGACAGTTGATCGCTTGAGTCATTTTGTCAATTGTAAAGAAAATATACCTATTTCCTTTGTTAGTTTACCGTGTTTTCAACAAATTCAAATTGAGAACTGACATGCCGAAACTTTGAAAAACACTCTCTATCCTAAAATGAGGTCAATTACAGAACCAGACAAAATTTCTTCTTCCAAGTCACTCTTAATCTCTAATTTCATAAGTCAACAATTAATATCCACTCCACTGCTCGACCGGGAACCCAGTCCGGTCGAAATTTCATCCCTGAGCCATCCCCATTTCAGATGGCCACACCCGGTCCACTCTCCACTCGACCCTGTCCAAGTCCCTGTCCCAGTACATCCCGGTGGACATGCTACCGCTTCACTCGGAGTCAGCCCGGCTGTTGTACCATTGCGGTAGTCAGACGGAGGCGATAGAGGCGCTCAGTGCGGCTGTGCTGTACAAACAACGGAACCCGTCGACTGCGCGGAGCAGTGAGTTTGATTTTCTTCGCCTTCTCCTAATTCTTCTTCCCCTCCCTCCAATCCCACTCTTTATTGAGGGGATAGAATCAGGAAATTCACGCCCCTTTCTTGAAGGATGCGATCCCCGAAATATGATCTTCTTTAAAGGGATTCCCTGATCAGATTCCACAATTCCCTAATTCCCACACTACCCCAGGCAGGGGAAACGATTCCTCCATGAAGTGTGTCTTGACCCTGGGGAAGTGGCTCTCCCAGGACAGTTCTCTGGGCATAATGGCAATGTCCCCCAACTTCCCGTGTCTCCAGTCTCTCTTGGAGACTGAGGAGAGAGCCACCGCTAACTCGGCCATCGATCTTCGGGCTGGTGTGGCTGTTTCGGAGGTTTGGAAACAAGCGATTTTTTCGCACAGTTACCATAGCAACACTGCTCAATAATGCAGTTGTTGTTAGCAACACTACTCAATAATTACAGCAGTTGTCATGGCAACATCTATACAATTCCCGCGGTTTCAGGTCGAGTACTTGGAAGGACGATTGTTGCGATATGTAACTGAGGAGGTGAGTGATATGGCGAATGCATGGCATGCACTGGGAACATGGGCGTATGATATCAGTAAGAAGAGCTTGGATCAGCTACAGGTCTCCAGAGGTTAGTCCCACCCTAATCGGACATTCTGCTGTTCCATGATTGATGTTCGTATTTGTAAACTTCCTAACATCGTAACAGCAAGAGAGGGCAAATGTGAGACTTGTGACAAAATGCGCCCGAGAATGGGCTCATGCCTCATAGATGGAATGTTATGACTCATGGTAATAGTTAACGACCCATCTCTCTCTATTTTCAGTTGAGGAGATGCTGCCCGAGGAACGGGCCGAGGTGGAGGAATTGGCGGGAAATCACTGTGACACAGTCTGGAATCTCATTCTCGGTACGTGTCGTAGTAAGTGTGACACATTCAGTTGTTTCGATGATATTCCTACGAATTAAACGCCGGCAGTGGACATTGTATGAAATACTTACTAACTTAGGTAGCCTTACTAAAATGATCATCGTGGTCCACATGATGTGCCTGAATATGATCCGATACCTAATCCACTACTTCTGACGATGTTATTTGTCTGTTTTTTTCAGGATCAGTGATAAGTCAGAGTGGGGATGGTCTAGAAAAGAGGCTATCAGGCGTATCAGAGGAGTTGGATAGTGAAATTATTGCAAAACTCTGTCAAGTTCATGTGAGAGTGAGCGACCGACTCTACAGTAATTACAGGTTGGGAGAATTACCGGGAAAATCGGAGAATCGTCGAATATCTCGTATCCTCATTGGAAGGATATATCTAATCAATTCCAATAAAACATATCCTTGTGTTCAGAATTGCTATCAAGTGTTACTGTCGATATCTCCATCTTTCTGCTGGGGAGAGGGAGTGTGTTTCACGGGCAGACAAGGTCGACAAGACAACTCACAAGGAGTTGACGACAACATTACGCTTGCTCAAGTTGCTTACTTCCCACGATGCCCCTCTCCGGGATTTGGTGAGTAACGGGGGGTTGGGCGCCGGGCGGGAAGGGGGCGCCGGGCGGGGAGGGGTTTGGTCCATCAAACCGCGCCCGGGGAATTCGTTCTTAGATTCGGCGGTTTATTCAGATTCAGTGGTAGAATCAGTCTTGATCCTCAAAATCTACGAGTGACAGTTCAACACGGTTGACGAGAAATCTATACTTCAGATCAGTGAGATATCCCGAACTCCAGCTCTACAGTGGTACAAAGTGACTCCCCAACTTCTCGCCAGAATTGGTCATAACAGTTCTGATGTCAGGAGTGAGTACCATGGCAACGTTGCACGTGCAGTTAGGTCACGTGATAACACGGAAATCACGCGTGATTTGCGCGAAAATCACGCGTGATCTGCCACTCTCAGGTGCGTTGCTTACGGTGCTGTGTAATGTAGCGCGGCAGTATCCCCAAAAGCTGGTTTACAACTGTGTCGAGAGATGTTCGCCAACATCACTCGTAGATACAGATCACAACAAGGTGATTATACCAAATAAGGAATAACGAGATTCATTTCGGAATGAATTCCCGATTGATTTATCCCCACCACTTTCCCCAGAGTGATTTGGCGGACATGATTGAAGGACTTGATTTGGAGGGAGAAGAGGATAATGGGGATAGCGACAGTGATAAACCAACTGAACAAGCTAGTGTAAGTAACGATCACTTTTCAGAGGAGTATTCATCTTACTATCCCTGGGTAGTGTAGCGGTATATCCGATTGGTTGACAGCTGAGAAAGGAGAGACAGAGAACCGCACATTTTGGATGCAATGGTGTTGTAATAGTAATCTTAGATACACACAGATTAGCGATACCAAAACAGCTTCAAAACTCCTTCAAAACGATATACAAAACAACATCAAATCCCAACTGTAGGAGGTATAACACGATGTATTCGTACCATCGTTACATTTACTCAGAACCAAGGTATACCGCCTCCCATCGCTGTTCCCCACGGCCCGGTTGGGCGTATGTAGCCATCACCATCCGTGTAGGATCATACGTCACTCCTGCCCGTGTTAGCGCTATCTGCAGCTTTGTAAACTCGGCTATCCATGTCGAGATTGAGGGACGATCTGTGTTGCCGCCAAATGCCCGGAAGTACGCCACAACGCCACTTGGCCAGTTGTCTACTATGAGGTTGCGGTTCAGTGGAACGGGGGTGTTGTCCTGGTATACGGCGGGCACGTAAAAACTCATATAGCCCTGATCGTATGGCGCGTAATCTTGGTCCAGGAAGATCTGGGCAGAGGTTTGAAGATTATTTCGTGTCATAGATAAACATCGTGATGCTTAGCTTCATGATATAAGTTAAGATTTCCTGGACTGTTTCCACCCAGGAAATACTTAACAGTTAACCTCTTCACCTTACCGAAGTCAGCACTGGAACTGTCATAGACATCTTGACGCCTCGGTCGTTATTCCCGCTGATGTAATAAAACAACTCGGCTAAGGCCGTCATAACGGACGTGCTACGTGTATTGATTGGAGCGGATACCCATGCAGTCTCCGACATCCTCCTGATGGATGGGGAGCAATATAATATGTGTGTAGCGGATTAGTTCCTGATTTATAGCAACTCTCGATTATCAACTCCTCTAGTAGCTGGTGACAGCAGCTTATCCCTGAGATTGACAGTTAGCGAGGAATGGAAAATCCTGATCCCCCCCTCTCTCTCTCCTGATCCCTCCTCTCTCTCTCTCCTCATCCCCTTCTGTTCTGCCGATCAGATTCAACCTAAACCTCACTTTCCTCCCCTCACTTACCTTACTCCGAATCCACAACCGGCCGGTTCCAATTCTTCATACGCCGGACACTCAAACTCTGAACAAATTTCAGACAGCGGTTTCGGCTGGGAGCCAAAAATTAAGTTATTCGCGCACTGTCGATATCCCAGACTTGTTTCCCATTCCGATATCCGGGCATCGTTTAGAGCAAGTTGTTCGTCCCAGTTATCGTCATGCAGATCGCAGTGACTGAGCGTTAGCAACGCAAGGGCCGTCACTTTGAGGATAAGCAGCATTGTCACTTCTGGGATAGGAGGGCAGGTTATTCATTATTTACGCAACAGTCGATAATGTTCGAAAATAAGACTTGATAGTTTCTGAAGGAGTGGGGAGACACCGTTAATCGTTATGGTCAAAGTAACACGACAATGAAATGGACCGGTTTTTATATGAAAACTGTTATAAAGCACGCTACTACTTAGTCTATTAGGGGGCGTTACGGAAGGAATAAAAATAATTTTCAAGAAATGTCGTATGGGTATAAATTTGAAGGCAAATGCGGTCAGGAAAATATTCCTGCTCTTATCATAATCTGATTATCAAGGCATAATTTATTACTAATTTACCCCAGTGGGCACAGTTTATTTGGTGATGGTAATTTTATTAGATTATCAGACATAAGGTGACCGGAAATATTATTTTGCAGGAAAGCTTCGTTATCAAATGCAACGGACACCAATTCTCTCCCATCCCACAGGCACCACTAACTGTCTCCTTGACACCACCCCCCTTCTCAGACCGTGGACGCTGGCTACCAAGCAATCTACTCCACCCTACTCCAACACAGCTCGGAGATGGTGACCGATGTTCAGGTCATCGTCCACGAGCTGCGGAGGATCAATCTGCTGAGGGCGGAGCTGTGGGCGGGAGTTCTCGGCCACAGATACACAGATATTACGAGGTAAATTTGCCAGATACCAGTATGATACAAGGTTGTTCACGTTGAGCGCCCCCTATTTTGCTCATTGAACGTAAAGGCCGGCATCCACGGAGCCACGCAGCGCTTGCGGAATTCTGATATTTGGGTCACGCAGCGCGGGAACATACTATCACGGGGTAGGATGTTGTTTGTGCGAACTTAGATAATTCGAATGAGCCCGCGCCGCGCACACACTCAGTCAGTGTCTAATGCACTGTCCATATTGCACAGATGTGGTGACGTGGTTTCGAGGAAAAAATCATACAAAGATTTTCATTGATTTTTCTCCACAGGAAGTTCAATCAGCTCTCCGCTGAAGTGAAGAGGGTGAACTCCAATGTTACTCTGTCGCTTGAGGAGAAGATGAGAATCGCAGCCGCAAAACAGAAGGTATGGGTGACGGATGGTACGAATAGGTTATCACCCTTGCTAAATGCTAATTACTTTCAATTCCCAACAAAATTGATCATTGATCGTAGTTCTGCTTTTCCAACCCTCCAGTTAGCAAGATTTTCAAGACGTTTCTTTCCAAAAACTTTATAATCTTCGTCCTTGCACAGGCGCTCCTCAAGCCCCTGGTGGTGATGCTGAAACGAGTGATAAAGATCACGAGTCGGCCAGGAGAGACGAAGTACGAGAGAGACTTCCAGACTAAGTTCGGGGAGAAGATCGGCAACGCGATGAACCAGTTGGAAACCTGTGTTGATCTGAAGAATCCAACGAGGTATATCATGCAGCAGCTGCTGTTGCGAATGCAATATCGTGGTTGTGTTTACTAGGGTTGTGTTTATTTTCTCTGATCGTCGGAACAAGATTCCGAGAATGATAGTAAAAAATGAATAAATAGGTATCGATAAAATAGCCATACGAGATAACTATCGTATGTACGAGGACACCCGTAATTCCTCCCTCCCACCTCTAGATCTGTAATAACTCCCTCCCACCTCTAGATGCTGGACTCTGTTTGAGGAACTGCACTCCGAGTTGCAGGAGCACATCAAGAGCAGCTTGCTCCACTCGCTCAGTGATATCTCACCAAAACTCGCGGGGTTGTCTCGGCTAACCACTCCCCTGCCCGGCACTCACCATGACTACAGGTACCATGACAACCAGTACCATGACAACCAGTGCCATGACAACTAGTACCATGCCCCATGACAACCATTACCATGATATCAAGATACGATAGATTGACATCGCTGAATAAGCCATACCGTTTCACTTCAATGCGACATCCATAGTGAACTCCAAATTTTGACACAATTTCTCAGAGCGAGTGGGTATGTTACAATTGAGTCGTTCCACGAAGACGTACACGTGCTCCCAACGAAGACGAAACCGAAGAAGATAGCAATACTGGGGAGTGACGGGAGGAAGTGAGTATCAGAGTCGATCACCATCACCAGCTCACACAATTTCAATAGCATTTACACACTCAGACACACACACACACACACACACACACACACACGTGTTATCCCCAGGTACACGTACCTGTTCAAAGGACTGGAAGATCTCCGACTAGATGAGCGGGTGATGCAGCTACTGAGAGTTTGTAACGTGATGTTCAGGAGCGGTGGCTGTAGTCAGTACACCGTGACCCAGTACAGTGTCACGCCACTCGGACCACGATCAGGTATAGAGCTGGGGGTATAGAGGGGTTTGGGAGTAGAGTGGGGTCGGGGGTTCAGAGGGGGGTTGATGGTATAAAGGAGGTTGATGGTATAGAGGGGGACCGGGGGTTCGGAAAGGAGATGTTACTGGAAAGGGGGATTCATTGCAGCCATATCAATACACCCTCGTGAAAAACACCACTTGTGAAAAACACCACTGTCCAGGTCTAATTCAATGGGTGAGCTCTGGTTCTCCCCTTTTCTCCCTCTACAAGCGATGGCAGCAACGAGAGTCGCTGAAAAACAACCCCGATCAACCACCAGCCATCCTCAACTGCTCGGAAATATTCCACTCCAAGGTGAAGTTTGGTTATCAAAACAGGAATTCTATTCTTCGCATGTAAATTCGGTTTATTTTTGCCCAATTCAGCCCAGTTTCCTATCACTTATCGATTCTCGACCATCATATGGAATACCGATGACAGGAAGTGACGTAACACACTCTCTATTCCAAGGTCCATGCTGTTATGAGTAAGCTGAACCTGAATGAAAAGCTACCGAGGTCCGAGTGGCCAACCGAGGTTCTTTTGGAGGTGTTGAAACAGCTGACCAGTGAAACACCCTCTGATCTCCTCTCTAAAGAGTTGTGGTGAGTAATGTTCTAACATAACGCGTGAGTTTCCATAGTAACGCGATATCCTCCATAGCATAGTGAGCATTGATATTTTCGTTGCAATGCATGATATTCCTATGGTGACATGCGTTGTATTCCCATGCCTCCACGGTAGAGCGCGTGATATTTCCATGGCAATGCGTGAGATTTCCATGGTAACGTGCGTGATTATGACGTCACTCTGACGCAGGTGTTCAAGCACGTCTCCCACTCATTGGTGGAACACGGTTCAGCGGTTCACGCATTCCTCAGCTGCCATGAGTATCATTGGATTTGTACTGGGATTGGGGGACAGGCATTTGGATAACATTCTGGTTGGTATTTAAAGAGCGTCATGATTCACATTGCTTCAGTCTTGTAGTAATTATTGAGCATTAAATCGATGTCTGGTGATCGTATTGACTATTGATTGATGACCCAACAATATAAAATGGTCTAGGTAATCTGGTTTTGTCCCCGTAGGTCGATTTTCAAAAAGGAGACATCGTTCACATCGACTACAATGTGTGTTTTGAGAAGGGGAAAGGATTGCGGGTCCCTGAGAGAGTTCCTTGCAGACTGACCCCAAACATAACCCAAGCGTTCGGGCCAGCTGGTGTAGAGGGTGAGTGAAACCTAAACCTAAATTTCCCAATCAAATGAAAGCAGAATATCTTGCCCGATCTAATTATGGTTCAATAGAAATATTATCAGGTGAAGTTTCACGGCAATCCTTCGATCCGATTCCAATACTCAGGCACCCACAAATAACATTAGTCTTCTCCGGAACTATTATCTCTGCACGTGATCCCTTGACACGTGATCCCTTTCTGCACGTGTCACAGTCTACCACAATAACAACTGCCGCAATACGCCACCTTTAGGTCACAGTTGACACCATCATAAGTCTTCTGCGGAGTCCCTTCTATAATTCCACGGAGTGGCACCCTCACATGACACGTCACACACACACACACACNACACACACACACAAACACACACACAAACATCACGTGATCTCTCTGCAGGTACGTTCAGAGTGGCGTGTGAGCGGATAATGGCCGTGCTACGCTGTAACCGAGAGATAATTCTGTCCCTACTGGACGCGTTCGTCTACGAACCACTCACCGAATGGACAAGTGCTAATGATGAAGGTACAGTTTTGCGGAGTGGATCTGATTTTAATGTGGTTTTGCGGAGGTATGGTAATCTCTTTTGGAGGTAATAGCGAGTGAGGGATGCAATTAGGAGGCAGTGTGATCTGATATCAGTATTTTGATCAAAGATCAGTTGTGTCGGTGGTTTCACCGGTATAGTGATTAGTGGTGTCAGCGGTATAGTGGTGTCAGCAGTATAGTGGTGTCAGCAGTATAGTGGTGTCAGCGGTATAGTGGTGTCAGCGGTATAGTGGTGTCAGCGGTAAAGTGGTGTCAGCGGTTAAATGGAGTCAACTGTGAAGAAGTCGTGCCAGCGGTTATACCTATGGTCTCATCATGTGCAGTGCAAGCTTTGGATTTCAACGATGGGTAACTTAAAGAAGGTTGGCGTCAACGCCAGCACGTGCTGACACGTGTACACAATGCGGTCGTTCTGTACACATTAAACATCTCATTATATTTATCTAACACGAATCCTCAACTCACACGAATCCTCAACGTTACTTGGTCATTGTCCTCATTATACCTCCGCGTCAGTGAATTGGTGTCAATTTGATATTACACACCTGTTCACATCCTCCCGAGGAAGATACGATTGTGTGTGTGTGTGTGTGTGTGTGTGTGTGTGTGTGTGTGTGTGNGTGTGTGTGTGTCTGTGTGTGTCTGTGTGTGTCTGTGTGTGTGTGTCTGCGTCTATGTGTGTCTACTGCCTGTCTCTGTGTTTGTGTCCTCAGACTCCGAAAACAGACTGTGTAGGCTGATTATGGATTGGACTAATGGAGGTGATTCGTGAGAACTGTACGAAGGATGTGTGTGAGAACACGTGTTAAGATAATCGAATAAAATAGTTAAATCGTGTGTGTACAGACTGTGTGTAGAATGTGGGTCAATTTCTTTTTTCCTGATATCACTTTAATTCAATATCACTGAATGAGGGAAGATTTTTTCATGAAATAGGACGAAAAAACGACGTATTCTAAATTCCATACCATCAATAGCAATTGTTCTCATCGTGAACATCCCCGGAGTCGTTAAAAATCTACAAAACATCTGTCATTCAACAAAACTTAACATAATACGGATTAAACTGGAATTGTGTTTAAATTAGTAGGAGAATCTAAAGAATAATAATTGCTGAGAAGAGGAAAAAAATCTGCTACACTGATCGTAATAACTTCAATGATCATAAAAGAATAAATTAATTTACAATGTCCACTAATATAACAGTCATAACCACGATAAAAAATAACTTTTTCAAAAATAGCAACTCACAATGATACGCCCAACACAACTATAATATCTTATGAGAACTTCATGTGTTCCCTTGAAACTCATTATAGAGTTTCGTTATGATGTCTTGGAATATATAATTCCCATCAGATACCGTACTTGATTTGTATAGGATAGGTTTAGTGTAGTCTAAAGAATTTTGAAGCTGTGATATAGCATTGTCTAACGGAACGTCGCTCAGCTGAAGGAATGTACATGCCAAATTCACATTCTTCCCGTAGTCCGATAGCTCATACGAACGAGTATCCCATTCCATGACCTTAATTTTACCCTTATCAAAGCACATGTTCTCAAAATCAAGCCGTATGCCCTGGAAGTAAGCCATTTGTTCAGCCACATATTCCCGACCGATCTTCTCGATATGTCGATCCAAGGTGGCGTTAAAATGGTCGTACATCCGTTTATCCAGCACGAGGTGGTTGAAAATGTTCTCCTGTGTTTCCGGTGTGAGCGAGGATTTGGACGTGTCCGGAGCTATGTTACGGTTCAGGTATAGGATGTCATCGAATGTCCATCCCATCATTTCCTTAAACACGATCAGCGATTCGTCAAACCGCTCGCTGATCATCATCAAGTCCATCTCATTGTCGATAAACTCGATGAACTTGTCGATTTTATCGTCGACGGACATCCCCGAGCCCAAGTCCATGGAAAATCTCTTCCACCCCAGATCTGTGGGAGGCGCGTTTTTCTCCGTGGGCGTAACTCGGGCTGTTTCCAGATACTTGTCAATGAGCTGGCTCTTGGACAACCCATTTCCCCATCTCATTCTCTGCCGTTTCTCCTCGCCGAAATAGTAGAACGACGACGCAAGTTGGGTGTCGGGCGACCGGAGAATTGTCGTGTAAAAACTCCTTTCTTTAGGCAGAACTTGGTGCTCTCCATCTGCATTAAAAATCCCGTGAGTCACCTGCATGTCCCATTCCTGCCCCGGTCGAGGTTTGAGGAGACTGCTCACTTGTATCGTTTTGGAGACCTCTCCGAGCCAATGATCGTACGGTTTCATAGCGAAATTCAACCGCCGCCGTATCCCATATAGATAGAACATGTTGACAAGTGTTGATGTTGCACACTTGTGCGTTTTGAGGAACATTAATTTGCGTTTGTTCGCGAAAATGTTCGTTTTTGGTGCGAATTTGAAGTTTATACTCTCGCCGACACTGATATTAATAGAAACTGACGGGTCTGTCCGTTGATCAGATGATATGGAGGTGGAGAGAGGTCTGGACGCCGAACTGGAACTGTGATTTCTGCTGTGGTCGACATCCGTGTGGTCGTCTGTGAGGGTGATGGTTGTAAGGGTTGACGGGTAGATTGTCGTGTAGTAGTACATGGTGAGGATTCCCAGGAGGATGCAAGTTACCATGACTATCATCCGCACCTTACGAGACATCCTGCGGAAGCGTTCGTCAGTATATGGGAGAAAAACCGTTATGGACCATTGAGCGTTATAGATCATTGAGGTGAATTATAGATCAAGATGGAGGGGTCGTGTGTGAACTAAAGCTGAACTTGATAATAGGATGCCTTGGGAGTGGAATGAGATCTATAGTTCATGAGGGAATGACATGAGCCTTTCGTCTTGATAAAATTGTTGTGGAGTGAATGTAAAACAGATTATGGAACACGGAAAATAGGCAGAAGCACAGTGTAACACACATTCACTCACAGTTCACACACTTCAAACTCTAATCCAATATGCAACCCATGAACTCTGATTATGCGTGACTTCAGATTAAGATATAGAGAACAAGCCATGAGTCCTATTAACAAGATTACACGAAATCAATGATGGTTATATAATGAGGTGGCCTTCACAAACGTAGCGCCATAATATCCTAGCCCTGAGATAAAATTAAGTTGGAGCATAAAGTGGCTGCGGTTGATCAGTGATCATTAGTTGTTAGAGAGGGGGCTCTAACATAGTACCATAGTACATTGACCGCAGATTAAGTACTGTGGATTAAGTACTGTACAAATTTACACATCATCACAAGTTGAAAGCTCATCAAGGAGCTGAAAGGCTTGAGAGGGGGGGTTCGATCACAAGAGTCTTCATAATTCTAGTTTTATTCGAAGAACTGTACTATATAACTTCTTATAAAGACGACAATTGATCCTGTTCACTAATTATAGACGTGTGTCTTAAGCATAATAGGTCAATGGGTAAAGTCATATCCATGAATGAAAGGAACCTTTGTGCTTACATGAGGCAGCAAGAAATTATACATCCTCGGCAAGAAAAGGTTCAAAAAGATAAGATTTAATAACAACGAGCTCAATTATATTTCATCATGGTCAGTTGTCGTATGATGACTATTCTTCACGCAATTCAACATTATTTTTGAAGGATAAAGTGAAATAAGAAGCACTTCCCAATATAGACAAATTAATTTCGCGTGTTATGTTTTTTTGAGCAAAGTGATATACCTATAGTGTTCTTGTGACGTTAGTTAGGCGAAAAAGTTTCTTAGGCTCAACGCTCAGTAAATCGTAGAATGCTTGTCACTCGTAAAAAGCACAAGGTTTCTTTTTCACTGAAATTACGCGATTCCGGCATTTCTTCCCAGGATGACACTCAAACAAATGGTAACACAAACACACACTCACACACATGCACACACACACACACACACAAGCGAACGAGAAGCTCATCTATTACGGCGATATTGTCGTAAGGCCCATACGAAAACATTGAAGAAACTTATGTCGTATCACATCTGTTACAAAGATCGTTTTATTTCGGCCACACCTATCTTATGAGGAAAACAAAATCAGAGAAGAAATTCAAGATGAAGTGAATTTTGAGCTCGTTTTGTCTTTTTATCTTTGAACGAGCAAGACAAATAAAATATTCTGTGACAAAATCACACACATTTTTTTCCTAGTCAAGGTGAGCGCACTGACTTTTGCATCAGTTCATTTCTGATGGGATGATTTCAGATGGTCAACAGCAGAGCACAGTGTTGTCGGATTCATCGGGAACTAAGTTTTAAAAAGGGCGAGGATCAAAATCCATTAGATTGAATATTATTGAAATATTCATTGAATATATCCTACATAAGTTATGCTATATATGTCACGTAAATCAAAAACTCGCTCGTCAAGAGATGTACAAATTGAATAGAACTGAGCGATAGTACATGATTTTTCGTAGTTTGGTGTCAAGCAAGGCACGCAAGCATGCGCGCGCTGGAGTGTGTACTCCTAACAAATTACAATAAATACTGTATATCGTCATGGTGGAATAACTCTCTTGGCGGAAACAAACAAACAAGCAAACATACAAACAGACACACAAAATACATACTCTACAACATACAATGCAACATTTACTGGCGATAAAACCATACAAGATTGATACAGCACATTATGAAATCGCCGGTCTCTTTTAAATTACTTCATCGATCATTCCTAGAGATTTCCACCATCTTTACACCAGCCACTACTGGGGTCAGGAAGAGGCGAGGATTATTGGTTATCAATATCTAGAGTTTGGTAAATCTATTACATGTCTCCATGTTATCATGAATATGACCTTGAACCGCTGAATTGAATTGGGTATTCCGGTCATCATGCACGGAATACCTACGAAGCGAGGTCCAAGAGTCCCTAATTGAGATATTGTGTATTCCGTAACTGCACGTGATCCCATATTTCAGGGGTGTTTGCGGAGGTTGTGAAGGATGCTAACAGCGCAACGAGGAAAGAACTGGAGCTAAGTTCACTCTATTCCCTCCTAACTTGCCGGATTGTGGAGATGAATGTGCCCCTCAAGTCCAATAAACAAGCATTTACTGGTGAGTCGAGATGATCAAAACGTTCAGGCATTGCGTGGTGAACCATGTGGAAATGAACACCAGTTGGAAATGGTATGGATCCTTAAAAGTACCATATGTACAGCAAGTCTCTTGCCCCTTTATATACACCTAACGGAACGAAAATCTGCTATGTCAATGACATTGAACCTACGAGCGAAGACTATAACAGATGATCAATGCTGGTGGCAAATAAAATAAGATCGGTTTATCAGCTGATTTTTGCCGGTTTTTGAATCGGTCCAAGTGAAATAAATTCCATGAGGCATTCTCTGTTGAAGGATCAATAGCTTGTTATTGAACACAATATTAGGGGTTGATAATATAGGGACGGGATTCGGGATTTTATAATTTGGGTATATTACTCGTGAGGTGAATATGGGGATGGAGCCGAGGATAAGGCGTCGTCTCTAGCATCTCTAGCAGGAAGGATCAAAGAATCGTGTGTTGCACTCACTCAGGCCCACATACAGATTCTTGCTCAGTTAGCAGTGTACGTCATGTAATCAATTGCGAAAAGATGTAATGTTTGCGCTATTAACAACAATGTTCAGTGCTCATGTCAGACACACCAAATATACCGAGAAATAACTTTAATTTTTTTTCGGCAATGTTAAGAATGTTAAGAATGTTATTGAGACTCAGTGATATACTCAACCAAATATATGGCTATCACGTAATAGGAATTCCCTGTGGAGAATTCTTCTTCCCTAGCCACGTGTGTTCTATGGAACTAACAATATACTCTGATCTATTTGCATGTCCGCGGAAAATACTGCATCATTGTCCATTATCTCCTCATTGGTGTAAATTTATGAATAAGATGGGAAATATCACCGTTTTTTAACTGACGCCTATTTTCAAATACTGACACCTGCTATCACTCCCATAGGTGCTATCACCTCCATCACGAAATCGGTGCAAAGCTTCTCCGAGACGTTATCAAAAGTTGCACCACTTGACACCAGCACGGGAAATGTTATAGACAGGCAGCGACTACTGGTCGAAGTGAAAAGCGAACAGGATCACGTGCTGTGGCAGTTGCAAGAGAGGTATGAAGTTAATTATTCCTTATTTGGTATGATTGATGGGAAAATAAGATGATTTTTAATAAAAGTGTTTGAAAAGGGATGAAATGCTGCTACTGCACCTGCGATATAAAACGTAGTAGAGCTGTTGCAAATTCAGAACTGTACGCGGATTATGACCATTATAGTAAACATCTGGCTAAATAGGTGATGGCTAGTGGAGAAATGACTACTTATCAATAAACTTATATCACATGGGGTTATTAATAGCTCTAATCACGTACTCCCACCCACACATACACATACATACACATACACATACACACAAACACACATAAACCCACACACAAACCCACACAAACACACACACTCAGACACCTATGAAGCGCGTGTAGGAAAAAGACGTGCTCTCAGAACCCCCTCTCTCTCATGCACCCTTCCCATTCCCTTCCCACCTGTCCTTATTATGGGGGTTACCGAGGCATTATGTAATGTGGTCAATAGCAGAGATTTCGGGGTCGATGTATTGTAGCAGCTAGAAAAAGCGGTGTTCGGGTGGGCGAGTTAGCGCCATGAAGTGTTAACAATCATGTGAACAATGTGTGAACGAGCGCCTAAACAGTCGGTGTCACAATTGTTGTTGTCAGACGAAAATGTCTGCTATTATATGTCTGCTATATCATGGAGAACGAATTGAGGGGGAGGCTGGTACACAATGTCTTGATGTACGAGAGATGTGGTTCACATGGCGAATCCATTGGGATATGTGACGCAGACAGAGGCACACAGTACAAACACATACAAACACATACAAACACACACGCACACACACACACACACACACACACAGGAACAAGCACTCTCGTATATATGAAGCGCTAAGTACAGTACGATAACAATCCTGCACTATCGCTGCTCATTGAGTGGTACTACGACTAAACAGCGTGTATTGGCCAATTCATACTCACGTATTGTGTGTGTGTGTGTGTGTGTGTGGTTGTGCGTGCGTGCGTTTTGGTTTGTGAGATCGTAATGTTCGCGGTTTTCACGTTATTGTAGCGAAAATTTCAATTGTGACGTGACTCTCTTAATCGGAGAGACAAAATTTGGGCCTTTTCGTCATAGTAATTGCCAAGTTGTTTGAAGCATACATACCTTCTCATGCATTTGCATTAGCGGAATTCTCGCCGAGAACCGTGTACAGCTGGATTTCTGACATATGACTAGCAGTTAGATGAACCCGGCATACACGCACACACACACACACACACACACACACACACACACTCACACACACACACACACACAAACAAACAAACAAACAAACACACACACACACACACGATGTAAATGTCGTTGTAAATGTATGATAATTACGTCACTACACTGCTCTGCAAAGTTATTCACTGTCCAGCATGATGTTCAGTGGTCATTGGTTGAGGATAGAGAGGGAGAGAGGGACTTATACTCGTGTTAAATGAGCAATGAGTATGGTCACGAACGTCACACACTTCTCTCATAATAGCGTGGTGGTGTACCTTACAGCAACTTTAACTGAGGCAAGTGTGCCGGTTGCTTTTGTACTATTTTATGCACAACAACAATAGTAGCAACAAAATATAATGCTGCATAAAATCGCAATATTTCAAAAAGGAAGTCGTCACCAACGACAACATCTTTCAATGCAACATCAATGACACTTGGCTCAAAATAGCTTGACACACGACAGTCTTTACCGAATTATCCACAAAAATAGGATAGTTGATGTACAATTTCCACAAAATACCGGTTAATCTGTGCGTCTATGTGTTTGTGTGTTCGCCTATGTGTTTGTGTCTTCGTCTACGTGTTTGTGTCTGTGTCTGTACATGAGAATGGGCGTTTATTTTCCGTCTCGCAGCTTTTGGAATAATGAACAATGACATGTTAGTATTGGTAGCTCTTGTACGCTAGTATCGCTCCTGGTCAACCCCACGCCATCGTCACTGTTATAAATCCCCCCTCTTCTCAATAGGTACGAAGCACAAGCGGCTCACAACTCCTCACACGCCGCCCTCAACGGGAAGCTCGTGGCAGCGGCAGAACAGTACAAAACACAGCAGAATAAATTCCGGGCCATCCTAGAATTCATCGAAGGTAAGACATGTTCTGCTGCCATAAAAACATGGCTCTTCTCTGAACAACTCAAATGGTTGTCGATAGATCCTGTCGCACGGTTTGGACTTCTTGAAGCGCGTTCATTTTCCACAAATTTGAGGTATGAACGCGTCAAGAATTAACGTTATCGTGTCGAAAGTCGATGTAATTCCACTTTTTCCCAGGTAATGTGCTGGATACACTCATCTCACAACTAAGTTCCAACTCTCACGCTAGTACAGCACCCTCCTACCTGCCGGCACTGGAATTCTTGAGAACATCAGGTAATTTGTACGGAGCTGAGACAAATTCCCGGATAATGGTTTTGGTGATGACAAGGGTTATGGATCAAGGTTTTTCTGTTTAGAGTAGAGAGGGTGTCAGGTAAAGAGGGTGTCAGGTAGAGAGGGTGTCAGGTTAGAGGAGAGGTTAGGAATACTCGACATATTTCAGTGCCAGTTATTCACATATTTCCGTATTCCAGGTCAAACAGAGCTGGTGAGTCAGATGGAGGTGATAGATGCTGAGATCAACGAGTTCATCTTGCAACGTGAGTATATGACTCTGAGGTGGATATCTGTGGAAATGCAGGTCGTGTATAGCCCCATGGGGTAATCGAAGATGATCACTGATTTTATGTGATCTCAACCCCTTAATTGTTCACTAATTAATTAATTAGTCATCCTAATCCCACTCAGGTCGTAACGCCACCATAACGGCTCTCCGCGCGCTCAAGCCGTACGGCTCGCTCGTCTCATTCTTCCAGCGCCACTTTGTAAACCAGCACCCCGGCTCATTCTGGGCAGAGTGGTCGGAGCGGCTTACCTTACAGCCGTCAGCCCTTCATTGTGATGACATATGTACTCAGTGTGAACTGGCGTCCCTCAAAATACAGTGAGTTATGGGGTGGGAGGAGGAAGTTCGTATCGCAAGTGGGAACGATCGAAAACAGAGGGGATGATTGGAGGCGGAAATTTATGAATGATGGCGAGGAATTTGCTCGAACGGTGGCAAATGGGTGGTTGTCGAAAATCGTAATCGGTAATATGACAGAACTCCCCGAGCATCCCTGCTAAATCCTCTCACTTCAGAACACTGCCCAAAGAGTGTGCTCAGGAAGTTGAGCTGAGCATACAGGAGCAGTTGAACTCTCTCAAGATGAGACTTGCAACCTGTGTGGAACAACAAAGCCAGGTAATAAACGTGACAAAATTACCAGAAAATGGTATCACACAGAGTCTTACCTATAGCCTACGCAAATTTCACTGAAAGAAGGTAGTCTCGGCTGCCCTTACGGAAAAACTAATGTTTTAAACTTTAGTGCTTATTATTCACTCCTCAAGATGTAGCCCCCTCACTGCGAAATTGCGGTGCTCCATACGCTCATTACAAATCCTAACAAATGTGAGAATAATACTATATTATGCAGCAATGCAGTATGCCATGGGAAAACCTTGTGTTCTTACAAGCATGATCCAGAGTTGTGAGGTGCGCGCGCATGGCTATTCGCCAGGATGAAACATTGAACTCAACGATGAAACATTGAACCAGACGCGCAGCTTAAAGTCTCGAAAACTAAAAATAAAATCGACAAACGCTGAAATGACGTAGATACTAATTGGTTACTTACCAAGTAATACTTAAGTCATGATAGACTGACGACTATATTCGACAGGTACCGGCCCCAGTGGACTTGCCTGTTCTTGAAACCTCTCTGTTCAAGTTGGATAGTACTAGTGTATTGCTCACTCTTGGGAAAAGCTTGCTGGACATAGCTGGTAAGAGATGGCGTGATGGAGAAGTGGTGTCAAGGATGAGTTGATGTCACTTTTGACACCACTCTGAAACTACTATAGCATTGACGCCAATTTCGCTTGACGCCACATGCCTCTTGACACTACGCGACCCTTGACACCACTTTCACGCTCAACTGGAATTCACGCAACGGGCCACCGCTGCTTGACACCATATTCTCTATCTTTACACCACTCAATTGACACCGATTCCCAGGCACGTGGGTAACCATGGAGATGTCAGTGTGTGACTCATCTACACGGCTCGGTTCCCTCAATACTGTCACAGGACAATGGTTCTTGGATGAGTTTGTTAGCTCTAGTAAACTCACCGCGGCTCAGGTAACGTTAACTATAATACGATGTCACTCGTATAGTATAGCAGCGACGAATGCTCAGTATTGAGGGAATTGAGATCACATTGATTATATTAGACTTGCTCTAGATAATATGTAGCGATCATAATATGTATGATCCTCAATAATATTGTGATTCTATTCACGGTTTATGACGGGCATCTTCAGATTGATTTGATTCTGAGCAACGAAACGGGAAAAGAGTACGATGATCTAAGACAGGCAGTCACCCAAAATGTCGTGTTTATCGAGGATCTCTCTCAGGTATGTCACGTGATCAATATGACATATGTCCTTATACGGTCATGCCCTTATACGGTCATGCCCATATAGAGTCATGATAGCTGTGAATCGAAGTCGGGAGATGAATGAATTTCACATAGCAAGCTCAACCGAAAACTATACCGAGCACGGAGACTTAACCAAATTCGGAGACTTAACCAAATACCTACGCCCTACGGTGAAAAGCATAACCATAGAAGGAAACTAAACCAAATACGGTCAAAGGGCATGAAGAGTGGTGAAAACAAAATGATATGTAAACTCTCCCTACAATAGACAGTTGATCACTACAGCAACTCTGTCAACGCGTAGTCCAATTTCTAACACAACCTACTCAAAACTTGAAGTGTGTGTGTGTGTGTGTG
>CAMPET010000241.1:47155-85174 GCA_946803715.1 Beroe ovata | reverse complement strand
GTGTGTGTGTGTGTGTGTGTAATGTGTATAAAACTAAGAGGAAAATGGGAGAGCTCATCAAATTTAAAGATATCATGGATATATATTAAACGGTGCACAAACAAAACGGAGATTTTAAACTTCCTGGTGTTTGTTTTTAGGGCATGTGAAATTTTAAAAGTTTTGTTTTGATAAACCATCATCGCCAATTGTGTGTGTGTGTGTGTTTAGAGAACAATTACCACTTTACCACTTGTCTAGGGATCTTCAATTGCACTTGATAAGTAATGAGAATAAAAGTGGAATTTGAGTCATGAAATAGTCCCCTCCTTCTCAAAAACTGACATAATTTCGACACTTTTGGCAAGAACTCTTATCTCTCAGGTGTACAATACGTACTGTTCGATTGTTCTGTACGAAACATTGAAAACACTGCACTGCGGCAACCAAGATGTACGGAGTTGTATCTTCGAGTACATTCAGGTTTGTAGCAACATTTTAGTGACGATTCTACGTTGCTATGGCAGCAACGCCAGACCGCTTGAATGCTTGATACACATGGTACTATAGATGGGATTCTTCAAAGTCAAACAGTTTTTAGAAATTCGTTTGGAATCACCTCATCTCTTGGTAACTTTTCCATATTTACCATGGTAACTTCTCCATGGTATTTCTCAACCCATAGATACCATGGTAACCATGGTAACATGTCGCAGATCCTGGATACTGCCCTACAAGACGGGCTAACAGAGGATGCTACAGAGGTGTACAATGTGGTGCGGGGATACAGCACCAATGACGTCACTGACAAGATTGCTGACATACAACAGAGTGTCAGGGATATTCAGGTGGGATTTCCAGTGGGATGGGACGACATATGCATGGGCGGGTCGGGTCAATTGTAGGGATGAAATACAGTGTATTTATCTCTACCTATGCCTACCCCTAGCCCATTATCATCATCATACATCATTAGGTATTCCAACATTCCCATTCTCTTCCCTTCACACTATATCCTCTTTTCTCTACCTCTCTCGTATAATCTCGGAGACTTTTCTCCACATCACCTCAATTTACCCCAATATTATAACCCCACTTTAGCTCACTTTAACCCCACCCACCTCATTTTCCCCCCAGGAACGTATCACGGCAGAATTCCACACTAATGATCAAAACGCCAGCAACTACAAAGCATGTCTTCTCATCATGTGTCTTGAGTCTCTTCTCTCAAAAACCGTGGAATCCATGCTTACTCTAGTTGACACTAACCGGAAAATACTGGACATTATCGCGGATATGTCCGTGTTTGAAGACATGAAAAAGTCCGGCGAGCTCCGCTATCTGAATCTGGATAACTGGGATAACGATGTGATCCATAGCTTGTTGTATGTGACGCTCATGCAGGCCATCCTGGCATATCTACAGGGATGTTTCATACACGTGCAGATATTCGATAGGTAGGAAAAACAATTCAAATTGGGACCCTCATCCTCCTCAATTCTCAATTATGTTAGATTGGATATCGAGCAAATATTACATTGAACCATTAACCGTATTTCTCGATTTCTCCGTGATGCAACTAAAAAAATGGAATTTTCATCAACTGCTGCCACCCTGTTCTAGGTCATCAGAGAGCGCACTGATGTGCCCTTCCTCAGAAAATGGCGAGACAGCAACCACGCTCCCCTGGCATTCGTCCGATATACTCCTTCATCCGATTAAACAGTTCCTCGGAATGGTGCTACAGATTGGGGGTGAGTGGTGCCAAATCGAGAATTCGAGAAGGGGTTTGAGTTGAAATATGGGGTTGTAGGAATAATCTTGAAGGGGGGTCAGAACGAGTTCATTCCACGGAAATTCCGTGGCCAGCTCGACGCACACTCATACTGATTCCTGCACACAGGTATTGGTTACTACCCCAGTATACTGAGTCACGTGACCTACTCCCTGGTAAAACAATACCTACCCCCCTCCTCGACTGAACATGGCAAGATTGCTGATCTGGAGTTTCCACCTCCTAATGAGGGAGTGCTAGCTGCTTTCAAGTGAGAAAATGACTTGAGTCTTGATGTGTCACTTGAGTATTATTTGGTTAACTTGGGAATTCACTTGGCATTTCCAGCTCCGACATTCACAATTCTACACGGTTTATCCACAGTTCATGGCAGACCGGATGGCATATCGCTGACACAACTCGACGATTGACACTAACCTCCAAGAATCTAAAGACCAGCATTCAGAGATGTCAACTTGAACTGATTGCCTTCCAGTGGCTTCATGAAAATAGCGAAGTGTCGGCTTCACCCAGGTTCGTCCATGAGTTCTCCTTGTTCCGTCCTCTGAATTCCTTTTTAATTCGAGATTCTGAAATTCTCACTGCCGTTTATCCCTCAGGACGGCTTTCATCGCGGATCTATCTGTGAAACTAGAAAATCTCCATAAACTGGATGCTGCAATCGTGGACAAGCAGGAAGCATATACGGCTGTGGAGACGAAGATCAGACAGCGGCTAACATGGGCGGCGGGCGCGAACCCAACCACACGCGACGTGCTGGAGAGATTTGAAAAGGCGGCGGGTGAGCGGCGCTCCGCCCTGGAAACGGAGAACAAGTACACGAGCGATGTGTGTGAGATGTGTAGCGGGGTTGTTGATTTGGAAGAGGAGAGGTTGGTGGATGAGGCGCGGCAGACCNGGGGGTCAGAACGAGTTCATTCCACGGAAATTTCGAGGCCAGCTCGATGCACCCGCATCTTCTACACTCATACCGCACACAGGTATTGGTTACTACCCCAGTATACTGAGTCACGTGACCTACTCCCTGGTTAAACAATACCTAGCCCCCTCCGCTACTACCCCCTCTTCTGAACATGGCAAGATTACTGATCTGGAGTTTCCGCCTGCTAATGAGGGAGTGCTTGCCGCTTTCAAGTGAGAAGATGACTTGAGTCTTGATGTGTCACTTGAGTATCATTTGGTTAACTTGGGAATTCACTTGGCATTTCAAGCTCCGAAATTCGCAATTCTGCACGGTTTTTCCGCAGTTCATGGCAGACGGGATGGCATATCGCTGACACAACTCGACGATTGACACTAACCTCCAAGAATCTGAAGACCAGCATTCAGAGATGTCAACTTGAACTGATTGCCTTCCAGTGGCTACATGAGAATAGCGAAGTGTCGGCTTCACCAAGGTTCGTCGATGAGATCTTCGAATTTCATCCTCTAAATTTCACGCAAATTTGAGATTCTGAAATTCTCACTGCCGCTGACTCCCTCAGGACGGCTTTCATAGCTGATCTATCTGTGAAATTAGAAAATCTACATAAACTGGATGCTGCAATCGTGGACAAGCAGGAAGCATATGCCGCAGTGGAGACGAAGATCAGACAGCGGCTAACATGGGCGGCGGGCGCGAACCCCACCACACGCGACGTGCTGGAGAGATTTGAAAAGGCGGCGGGGGAGCGGCGCTCCACCCTGGAAACGGAGAATAAGTACACGAGCGATGTGTGTGAGATGTGTAGCGGGGTTGTGGATTTGGAGGAGGAGAGGTTGGTGGATGAGGCGCGGCAGACCGAGCACCAGGGTCTCCTGACTCTCTTCCGGAAATTCGCAGAGAGCACTGGTGAGTTGAGACTGAGTTGACACTACTCAGGACTCTGTTTGAGTATTATGGACGATTCAAATCCCTCAAATACAAAATCAGAAGTTCGATGTCACGTCATCCCAGAAGAGAATTGTTGATAATCCTTGTTTCAGGAATTGTAGAAGAGTACTCCAAAGAACTGGCGGAGTCCACTCACCTGATCCACATGCTGGCGGCGCCCGATGGCGGAATGACGGAGGAATGGATCGAGCAGGAGCTTATATCATGCGGCAAACAACTCGCCGCCTCCGCCTCCAAGCAGAAACAGATCCAGGGCGAAGTGCGGAAATCAGCGGACGCTCTGCTTGGCGAAGTAGAGCGAACAAAGGAGCTGGCGGCAGTTTTCGTGAAGCTGATCGGCGAAGTGGCGGAGCACCTTTCCTCTCTCGCGCAAAAGGAGGGCGGGGTTTTGAACGGAGCAAGAACTCTCTTGAAATCACACCAGAAGTTAGTGTCGGATCTGAAGGTCGTGTTGAGTAACATCAAGGAGTTTGGCGGGAAGTGTAAGAGGTATCAGTGCGATGGTGGGATGGTGGAGGCGTGGATACACAAGACACCGGAAGTGATGACGGAGTTTGATAATATTAGGTAGGAAAAGTTCTCATGTTGTGTGTTGGTGATGAGTCATCACTATGGTAACACACCTGCCCATCTGTCATCACTGATGACAGAAGACAAGGTGTGATAGTATGCGTCAATTTTCACATAGCGATAAAAAGTGGTGAGAATGATATCGGCCTGAGAATCGCTCTCCAATCACCATACTTTACAGGTCGTTGGCGGAATGGATATTCTCACAGTTAGATACCTATGCTGCCGGCTCGNTCATGTTGTGTGTTGGTGATGAGTCATCACTATGGTGATGTGTCATCACTATGGTAACGTTAACACACCTGCCCATCTGTCATCACTAATGACAGACGACAGCGTGTGATAGTATGCATCAATTTATCATTCTAGCGATAAAAAGTCGTGAGAATGATATCGGTCTGATTATCGCTCTCCAATCTCCATACTTTACAGGTCGTTGGCGGAATGGATATTCTCACAGTTAGATACCTATGCTGCCGGCTCGCAGACCATTGCTCAACCTCCACCTTCACTTGAGGTATGTTGCGACGAACGGACTTAATGTATCATGCCGCGCAACTGAACTTACTACCAAATGTCACGCCGTACTGTTTAAATCATGCACTCTTATCACGCCGTACTGTTTAAATCATCCACTCTTATCACGCCGTACTGTTTAAATTATACAATCTTATCACGCCAGATCACGCCCTCATCATCGAAGACCAAGACCCGACTCTTGAAATCCCCGGAGAAGAACCAGTGCGCACTGAACGTCATGAAACGTGTTCAGAGTAAATTGGAGGGTAGGGATGGCGGTGTTGTGCTTTCAGTTGCAAACCAGGTAATCTAAAAGTTTGTCCAACAAATTGAAAGATTAAATTGGCCTTGCTCAAAGAAATTTTATTTGTCTATTCCTTGCAAGATTTCATCTTTCTAATTACCCGCGCGTTTGCATCCTGAATTCAATCCACGAATTCTCAGGTGTCGAACGTGATTAACGCAGCTACATCACAACACAATCTGTCCCTTATGTACGAGGGTTGGACCCCTTGGGTATAGAGTGTGTGAAACAGGGCATTAACGGCCCTCCCCAATTGTAAGTGTTCATGATTTGGTTGTCATGGTTACAACATTGAAAGTGAAGAATTCAAATAGAAGTTTGATGTGATTGTAATGAAATCTCTCTGCAGATTTTTGTGAGATTAACATAGTTGACGAATGGTAAATGTACGTTCCGGAGAAATCCCCTCTGTTTCCCTTCTGATCCGCGTGATACCCCACGCGTTGTTGTAGTCACGTGACGCGTGACATGATGATACGTTGCCTTGGTGACATGCCGCTGCACGTGCATGTCCCAGTCTGTAGAAGGCAAAGTTCTGATGAAGAGACTCGTTTTAGAAAACCACCCTGAACATCTGCGGTATTGAACACAGACAAACAGTCTTTGAGGTGAAAGTATAGTTGTCGAAAAGTAAACATGACAATAATTTACAGTCGACTGTAGGTCTGTGGGAGACACAGTCTTGTGTTTGCTGGCGGCATTATGGTGCCACAGTGACGTAATAGTGACGTCAGGACTTATGGATCAAGTGAACGGTCAAAGGCTGTCCCGAGAAGAGGTCGAAGTATTTTTAATCCTGTGTAAAGTCGAGCTTAGAGACTCAGAGACTGGCGAAATTACCTGAGAGTGATGGTAGTGGACTGTAGCTCTCAGGTTGAATTAGCTTTTCATTGCATGCAGTAATACGGTTAGTATTTCGTCCACATATGGACATAGCGAGAAGACACGTGATGCCCATTTATGGTGATGGAGATTATATCGCGCGCGATTTCGTCGTGCGGAAAGTATGACTATGTGTGTAGACAAAATGGACAATAGTCACGCGTTTTTTTCTATGAAGATAAACTTTTTCGAGCTCAGTATAATTTCCTAAAATGCATGCTGCCGCTATTTTTAGCTGTGTCATTAAATTACTTTAGCCTCGCTGTCAATAACGATAAGAACTATTCGTGAGGCGTTTTTGCTTTTCGAAATAGACTTTTCGAGACTTGCATGTTAAAACATCTATTATGTATCTATTTGCATGTTAAGCTTAAGTGTGATATATTCAAAAAGTAAAAAAAAACAGAAAATTAAAAAAACGAAAAACAGACAAAAAAGATTTAAGCTGCGTTTTTAACTTGCATTAACGTTGAAACGCACGTAGTACGAACATTTTATTTCAACTTACTACCAATTAACGACATTTCCGATACTTATAGTTCAAAAAGATGAGATTACATACATATTGTAGTATTTTCCCAATTTCTTAGCTCAAAATCATCTTTTGTGTCCCAAGATTAATCCATTCTGTCAAAATTTCCACTCATGTTGTAATCCTGAATTAAATTTTCCTCAAAAACGCGTTTTCTTTATCAAGAACTCGAAACCGGGTGATGCTAGACTGGCGCTTGTACATTAGGGTCCTTCACAATGTTTGCTGATTCCCTACCTAAACTTTAGAATTCCTGTTTTGTTAAGTTGAGGACAATTCGAACACACGAATAAGAGAAGAGTAAATAAAAGTATCTGAACGAAAACATGAATCTAGTATAAAAAGTGTTCTTATTAAACTCTACCACACATTACAAAACTAGGAGAAGAAACAACACATAGCTTCGTATTTACAGGGGATTTACAGTATAGATCGCTTAATCTAACCTTCCGATTTGCACATATCATTATTACTATTGGCACGTTATCAATTTTCGAAAGACGTTTTATCGCTATCGAACGTGTCTGAATCGAATTTCAGATGTTGTGACGTCACACCAGTCTCATTGCATCATCACAGACGAAGCAGATGTATATCTGTGTGTACTAGAACCGTCCAACATATCCTCCGTAATAGTTGTGCCATACGTCGGCGATTCCTGAAATGCAGACAATTTTAGGCGTGGGGATCTCCTGGTCCACAGGTTGATGTCTGGGAACGCGCGTGTAGCAAAAGCTGCACATAGCAACTGCGGAAATTGCGTTGCGATATTTCAGTTCGGCGCCCGCGCGCGCTGCAATAAGGTGATAAATTTTGTGACATTGTGCCCGATAGAGGGACAATCTTGAGATCAGCAATTTCTAACTGATTGACACTTTAGTTGACACCACTCTTAAACACCGGATCCTTGACACCATACTCGCTGACACCACTCTACCCTGATATTGTTATTTCCTGACACCAGTCTGTTTTCTTGGAAGCATACTAACTTGACGCTGACACCACTTAACATAACCTTGACACCACTTTACACAACCTTGACACCAATTTACACAACTTTGACGCCACTCTTACTCACGATTGTTCCAGTGACTGTTTTCAGTTGATTCATCATTGTAGACTGGGAGTTGTCGCCAACATCAACCATCTTCCTTTCCAACTCGATTGGTACCAAATGAACGCTGTGAAATACACAATATAAAATATTCGTTATGTCACGGTGAGAATTGCACTATGTATGAACATTTCTCGGTCATTTTATTCAAACCAAGGACCGAGATCATCGATAGAAATCAAAGCAAAAAACGACCGAGCGAACTACACTAACGATTGCGAGGGGAGGCCAACTGTCAGACAATATTCCCACTCTCTGATGAAAACATCGGAAATCTTTCCAGTTCCCAAGTTTTCTAACAGTTGCTGGAACAGATCTGGATTCCTAGGAAGGGTATGAGATGTTCGAATTCATCGGAAATGTTCGGAAATAGCACTACAAAATCGGTTCCAAAAAGCGTAAATCAGATGAATTGGTTAAAAATTATCGGGAATCATAAGTTAATTAAGAGAGCAATCAAAGTAATCATGCGTAAGTAATCAGAAGTAAGGATGAAAATGTTACCTCCTACATGCAGTGAGCAGTATCCTCATGGCACCCCTGTTGTATGTCATGTACCCTACCGCTGTGGCAGCTGAGCTCCTCACCAATTCCGCAGGTGAGTTAAGGAGGGTGATGAGCGTTTCCATGGCACCGACCGTTACCAGGGCAGCGGGTATTCCTGGGGTGATTAGAGAGTGTGATGTGTGTGATCGACGGGTGTGATATGTGTGATCAACGGGCGTGATAAGTGGAGTAAAAGTGTGATATGAAGTGTGTGATGAGTGTTTTATAATATCCTTTTGGTGGTCAATAATTTGTCTTTAGAGGAAGTGGCCAGTCAACATATACAGAGATATTTATGTTATCACATGGCCAAGCAATGGTAGAGATTAGAGAACCCTATAGAATTATGTTCACGTGACAATGTGATCCCAGACACTTGCCTGCACGTGTGTGTGACAGAGAAGCGATGTTGTTGGCAGCCAACTCCTGTATCAATTCATCCTCACTCTGTAGCAACTCGTACAGTATCTCTATCCCACGGGCCATGATAATCACGTGATCTTCACCCGTCATGACACGTGCCAAGATGACCACCTGGTAAGGCACGTGGTTCAGTTACACGTGCCAAGATAACAACCTGGTAACGCACGTGTACAGAACAAACGCCGCGTTGCACGTGTGGTAGTGGTTATAAAACCACAAAATCTATGGATTTAAAACTCGGTTCCAACCGCAATGTAACTCAAATGACCAGAGTTATTAATAGAAAGGAAATTTAGAGGGAACTTAAAGTAAATCGAGACCAAATTTAGAGGAAATTCAGAGGAAATTAAGAGGGAATTCAGAGCAAATTTAGAGGGAATTTAGAGGAAATTAAGAGGGAATTCTCACCTGGAAAGCTGCATGACCTTGCTCCTCTTGGTCTGGGGAAGTGAGGAACTGTATGAACTGTTCGTATTGGATTTCACCTGCGAGTGATTTAGCAGTAGTAGTAGCTACGATTGATTAAGTAGTAGCGGCAGATTGAGTATTGATCGTCAAATATCGAGTAATTTGCCCGACGAAGAATATCTAGCTAACACAATATCCAGCCAACAAAAACACAGTTGTCGAATATTCAATATGATATTTTGAAAATTTTCTCTCTCACGGGAACATTCCCTCTTCGAATATTGGCTTCGTCCCAGAGAAGGCCAAAGGGGTCTCTTAATATTATAGTGGCCGCATATTTTGCATTCCTATATTCCAAAGTAGATGTTTGATATGGAGATTTATGTACAGCAAAATCCAGGGAGAGTGGGACTGTGTGTGTATAGCTTAATAACATCATTTCGCTACGCTCTGCAGTCTGCATGTTACTGATTCATTATTCAGCAATTATCTGCAATATTAATGATGTTTCATCAATAACGTGTGTCTCCATGTTCGAATAGTTTTTGAGTTATGATATTACTATTCAACAAATGGCAACGAAAACAAAGGAAGTTGCTAGAATAATTTCATCGCCCTGCTTACTAAGCTATTTTTGCAAAAAAAGCTGTGCTACATTGTCAAACGAATACTTGTGGAGACTTAGCTTGCAAGCAACGCCCCCAAAGGCAAGGAAGAAAAATGATGCAAAATATATTCTATCTTTGGACAATTGATACTGTAGATTGCCAAAAATTTTGCAGGAAAAATGCGAGAAGATTTTTCAGATTTTCATAGAAATTGATGAGAAGAACGTACAGTAAAGACCGCCTACCACACAGTCACACAGACACACACATCACACATGAAGTAAGAAGTCACTGTATCTCATTACGGATTGTCATGCAATTCTCCCGCCCTTCTAGCTTACTGTCTGACAACAGCACACGTTTACCACCAGTGGTATAAGATACCTACAGTGCGCTATCCGTGTAGTTTTGCTTCGGTAGATATTTGATATACATTACTTATCACGCGAAATAGCACGTTTTCGATGATAAACACGCGGTTTATCTCCGATTTTAAAACTCTTGTTTTCCTCTAATCAGTCTTTGTTCATTGTTCGAGTACAACTCTCTGGCAAGGATCCAGGAAAACTAACTGTCTCTCTTCTCAGACGACTATGAAACCACCAAACCTACCTCCGTTCACGAGGTCTTTCTGAGCGGCAATGTTGTTATACGCGAATGTGGTTAGTGCTCTTCCTGCCCCGAGCGAAACCTACATGATTGGACAGTTAGGGAGTGGACAGTTAGGACAGTCAGGGCATGGACAGTTCTGAGCCAACCAGAGTTAGCCGTTATTAAATACAGAGCAAATTTGGGCGACTAGACGCATGGGGGTTTGGAACATTGTGATCCGGTTGCTACCGATATTGGAACAGTAATTATTGGAAGGGCCGGGTTCATAATGGTTTCGACATCCTGTCTTAGTTATGTCTGAATAATGTCTTTATGGCGTCTTTACACTGTGTAAATAATGTCTACATTGTGTCTTAATTTTGTCTCTATCGTATATTCTATAATAGGTTCCTACATAAGTACAATAGTATCCAACCTCTCGCTTTGAGCTGTATAATAAGTCGATGAGTAGAGTGTAGGACAGTTTCTCCTTCAACAGCAGGGTATGGTTTGCAGGGTGTGCTAGGATAATACACGCTATGGCGTACGCTGACTGAACCTGTGGAGAGGGCGGTGGGGCGAGGTTATTGTTAGCTTTAACAACTATTGTAGTCGTGAGGTTATTGTTAGCAATAACAGTTATAGTGGTGGGGGTATTGTGCACGATAACAGCGCGCGCGCGTCGGCGATAATTGTGCGTAGAAATGGAAAATATACTGAGCTATTTCGCCATTTCGATTTGTTTCATGAGATGAATATATGTTCCAAAGATGGTCGTCCCAGGAGGTGTGAACAATTATGCTTCTTGGAAACAAGGTCCCGCAGCGGGGACTATTATTAGGCAGTTTCTCAGTTCGCATTTTAGTGAGAGTAAGAACACAGAGAATGCGAAGTGGACAGTAAGTCGTGACTCTGCAGTGACCATTGCTCACTCGCAATGAAGTATTCTAACAATAGTCGAGAATTATGATTTCTAACCCAGAACTTGAGACAAAGTCACGGTTATCGAAGCGCGATCCAAAGTATATTTCGACAAGTTACCTTAACGAGATCGTTGGTGTGGCCTGTTACCAAGGAAACCAAAGATTTGATTGCTCCGCCAGCGGCTATTGAAGTCTGGTTAAGCTTGACGGGCGTGTGTGCCAATCCTGCGTTTTAAGATGAGTTACTGTACAAGCAAAATATGAACATCAGGCTGGTATAAAACCATACTGATTAAATGGCAGTTAAACGACGTGTAACGATGTTGGTGTGACCCTTACAAACTGTTACCAGACTGTTACCAGACTGTTACCTGACTGTTACCAGACTGTTACCAGACTGTTACCAGACGGTTACCACACAGTTACCAGACTGTTACCAGACTAACCGATGGAGAGGGCAGCCAGGGTACTGATAACAGCGAGTAGGACCCGCTCACTTGCGCTCTGCTTCAGCATTCTGACAAGGGGCAGCACCCCTCCTGCCTCCCTAATCTTGGTTTGGTGTTTCGGTGCCCCACACGAGAGTGTTGAGAGTGCTTTAGCGGCCACAAATCTGACGTATTATAGTCGGCTATCATCATCGGCAATATTATGTCTGTATGAACTCCAAAAATCTCAGATAGTATTCAACAAAATGCATTTTATGCATTCAAAAGCATTTCTACGAGAGGTGCTTATTACTTTACTATAATGAAAGCAATTTCGGATGTTTCCCGGAATCACGCTACCGCACAACAACTCACTGGATCTTCTCAGACTTGCTCTCTAGAAGCACTATGAGCATCTCAATACCAATCTTTGTTCCTATGTCCCTCCTTTTTGTCGGGTCATCGCCCGATAAAGCCCATAGAGCACCAGATGCTTTTTCTTGAACCTTCAATGAGGCAAGTTTGTCGTCACAAAGCAGTGCAAAAAATTGGAATTGATAACTTTCTTTGCAAAATACCTAATATATGAAGAGAGTGCGATCCTTCAGTCACTTGGGATCAATATGATATTTCCTAGAAAGTCTGACAACTCACATCTAAATTCCGAGGATTTGACTTGAGGAGTCTGATAAGGGGGTTGATACCCCCTAAATCAGCAATCCTGCCTTGTGACACACTGTTAGACTGGGCAAGGGATCTCAGGGCACCAGCTGCGCTAACTTGTACCTGAATTGAAACATTTGTCCCAAGGGAGTTTTATTAAACGTATCGCAACACTTCTCATTACGATCATGTTTGAGATTTAAACCCGTGTGCAGTGAGGAAGTGTATAACTTAAACTGGTTGCGGTGTTCCAACCGCCTGCAAATATGGATAAACAGAGGTCACTGTGTTAAATATGACAGATGATGACAGATGTGACGGCTCCCTTATCTTGGACCACGTCACGGACTATGACTCATCGTCCATTAATAATAAGTAAGGAGCTACATGGGAGGTGTTTGTAATGAGTTATTTTTGCAGAAGAGCACGTCGCCTTCTCGCCCCTCCCCTCCCCCTTTTCAGAAGCTCTGATGTAAGTCATGTTGACAATGGTAAGTGGCAGTGCACCATAAAAAACCAGAACCTTTTTTCAGACTTTAAAAGTTTAAAGTTTTATGACCCAGTGGTAAGGAAAATTATAGGTACCTCACAAAAGACTAACTCTATATTTCACAAGAATATGATCACGATAGTAAATCCCTCTCTCGTACTGTTGAAAACATAAAAATTCAATCCCAATATTTCGAGCTGTGAATGTTAAAGTTCTCCGAAATTCCGCGAATCGTTATGGAGTCAAATCTTATTTTCCTAGTCAACGCGCGACTTGAGGAATAGGTATAAATGGTAGGTATTCAGTATTGCCTTCGGTGTTGGTTAATATTTAATAAGCCCCCTCCCGGACTTGGACATCGCCATTGAGGNAAAGTTTTATGACCCAGTGGTAAGGAAAATTATAGGCACCTCACAACAGACTAGCTCTATATTTCACAAGAATATAATCACAATAGTAAATCCCTCTCTCGTACTGTTGACAACATAAAATTCAATCCCAATATTTCGAGTTGTGAATGTTAAAGTTCTCCGAAATTCCGCGAATCGTTATGGAGTCAAATCTTATTTTCATAGTCAACGGGCGATTTGAGGAATAGGTATAAATGGTAGGTATTCAGTATTGCCTTCGGTGTTGGTTAATATTTAATAGTTAATTCACGCGGAATTCAACAAGGGATCCATCAGTAGTTATATAGTTGTAGACACAAACCGTGGATTCGTTGAAACTAATTCTAGGAGGGATCCCACGAAGATTGTAATCCATCAGTTACTATCGGTGCAAAAACTTAGCATTCAACCGAAATAACGAGAATCTAAAGAACTGGTAGGTAAGCTGGTTGATGCTGCTACACTGATACAAGCTCTCATCTGATGATTGAGTAAGGCTGCATCCATGGCAACTTATGAAGTATCGAATTCGATAACGGCTTACAGTAAAGTGACTGGTTATCTCCCAATACATTGATTAGGTACATGTTAAAAAGCCAGGACATTCCAGGCAAGAAATTTCTGATATTTCCATAGCTTTGACATGCACTATTCAACATGGTAACTTGGTAACATGGTATCATGGTAACATGGTGCGATCCCAAATTCTTGCAATACCCGCCTCCCCAGTCCGTACTATCATAACCACCAAATCTCGAGACTGAATCATTATAGCATCGAGTCTCAGTGATGGTACTGACCTCTATGTTTGTAGATTGGACCAGCTTGACCAAGGGTGGTATACCTCCGATAGAAATGATGAAGTTCTGGTTGTTGACACTTTCCCGGCAAACAACATTCAGAGCGTTGGCTGCTTCTGCTTGCACCTGGTTACAAAGTGGTGTCAAGGATATGCTGCTGAGAAGGGGGAAGTTTCATGGGAGAAGTCGTGTCAAAGGAGAAATCGTGTCAAGGGAGAAGTCGTGTCAAGGGAGAGTGGTGTCAAGGGAGAAGTAGTGTCTAGGAAGAGTGGTGTCAAGGGAGAAGTTGTGTCAAGGGAGAGTGGTGTCAAGGAAGAGGCGGCGTCAGAGAGAAAGAGAGAGAGAGTGGTGTCAATAGACAATGGATGTTGGTATCAAGTGAGAATTGGTGTCAAAGTGGTAGGGAAATGTTGCTGGATGGGTATCATTTAATGTGAGAGAATGTTGACCTTGGCGTCACTGTTGTCTAATAGCGACACAAGTGGTTCCAAACCCCCACTTTTCGCAATCTCATCTTTATTGTTTTCGTAATTTGCGCCTGAAATAATGATTTAAATGAGTAATCGATCATAATGAGTAATCATCAATACTAAATTCGATTTAAGCGATACGCTTATTTGATATGATAATATTTTCTTCAGATCATCAAACACAAAAGCATATCATTCTCGAAGCGAATTAAATTTCATTCAGTCTTCGAGTTGGCAAGAATCCCGGCCTATCTTGATCCTTATCTCGTGAAAGCAAAGCACTTTACTTTTATAACCCCCTTTCTTATTCTATAAATTTTGCAATACATATTTTCTTCTCATATGGCACCCTCATCAGCAGCTGCTGCTGCACTGAGAAAATAATTTCACTGAATAGATTCTCCCTCCTCAAGCGAAACAAGTACTGCTGCACGCACCATTCTTCTCATTTCTATGTACCTTTGAAGAAACAATAGCTGAGTTGACTGAGCTCTCATCAATATTTTCATCAACGCTATTTCAATGCATAGCATGAATTGCAACGAACCCGGATGCCTTTTTTTTCTTTCCTCAACATCAATCAGAGAAAAATGTGAACGATTAAAACTTGAGCCTATTTCAAGGGCATGCTGGAGTAAGAATACATTCTTCTCCTTAAATCCTTAATAGGTATCGTCCTCCTTTTCGTTCAAATCAATCTTCGAATGATACGCGTGTCGAAATCCTAACGTTTTTACGGTAAAAACGTTAGGATTTCGACAAGTGAGGATTTGTAGAAATTTTACCAAAAAAATTACCAAAATTTACTCATCCAGTCTTGCTTCACTATTTCTCTTCCGAAATCGAAATCCTTCAATTCTGAACGGAGGAAAATTTTATCTATAGCAAGGGAATCTGAGATTGCATTTTCATCCATCAGTACGTTTCAAATACGAATTTATAATACTTCTTTTAGGAGACGCAGATTATTTTGAGATTAGAATATCGCTAAGATAATACTAAAGTTGGTGATAGTAGGCACGTTACGTAAAATAAATACTAGATAGTTAAATTTCAATTTTGAGCGGCGCGGTGTAGAAGCAATTTCGGGGACAGCACTCAAATGATCTATATTATAATTCGTGTGTTATTAAGGCCGTTAATTACAACTATTCGTGCCGGACCTAGTACTCTAGTACCTATATCACCCATAAGATTGGACTGAGTCCGCGCGCTTTGTGGCATAATGGACATCCAGGTAGAAAGAATTTCGAGGATGTGGAGAGAAAGAGAGGCAGAAAGAGAGTACCATATTATAGGGGGTTAGAGGGAGAGAGAGTTAGAAAGAGAGCGAAGAGATGCAGAAAGAGATGCAGAAAGAGAGCTGCATAATATAAGGGGGTGAGAGAGAGAGAGAGAGTGCGATGGAGAGGGACTGATTATAGCGCGTTACATATAGCGATGATGTCGTCCAATGGTGAATGGTCGGGAGAGAGAGAGTGTGTGTGTGTTGGGTATAAAAGCACGGGTCAGACACTCTATCGCCAGTGAACGAACTAGAGTTTCTCTGTTATCCCTCTCCATACCGCCCTCTTTCCATATACAATCGTTACCATGGTTTCATCGGCAGTTTTAGTGGTGGTGTGTGTGGTTTTCGCTGTCGGAGTCGAGCATTCCAGTGCAGCTGCGATCAACAATGCGGATGAGCAGGGTAGGTTATTTCAACAAAGTAAATTTCAAGTTGCTTTCTATTCCCTTCTTAGTGATTTATCATAAGTAGTGATATAATACAATGGTACTTATACTAAACTAAACATTTGCCACAGAATTTCTAATTTCTCTCCCATTTCCAGGTTCAGTAGAGAATGTGGAGGTGGTCAAACGGCAATCCATGAGACCTTGTCGACCAGGAGAGAAGCAGTGCAAGGGATGGACAAGAAACTTCGAGACTAACCAAGAACAGGGAAATCTTCTTTTCGGCATGAATTAGGAGAGTCAGATGTTCTGATATAAGTGCAAATATATATATTCGAGCTGATAGGGGATAATGCCGGGATTGGAATGGTCCTATCACAGGGCAGAGGTCGGTCGAAGGGACTGCTGCTTTTAGAGACTCGCTTAACTAAACATAAAACGCTGGTGTGCTCACTGTTTTTAGTTAGTAAACTTTAGGTAAAACTGTTCGGCAATAGTTTCAAATTGTTATCATATTTTGCCGTGCATTGGTATGGCAGTTTTCTGATTTTAAACAATTGCTCTGGAAGAAATGAATCGAGTAACTTTTATCATTCTTCGTACGATGAACTTCAAAGATTTCATTTCGATTTCGCTGTCTTTATAAACTTTGTGAATTTGTGCAATCGGTTTGAGGATCATTCTTGGATACACGACCATATTATTTCTAAATTAATTATTCAAAGTAGAAATCATCAAACTCAGAATTGACACATCGATCTCTGATTTAGATTTTCAAACAGGAGCAACAAAAATTCATCAAAGTTGTTGCCTACTGTATCCTGTAGTAATAATAATAGTACCTAGCTGTGAGAGTGATCTCATGGCTGAAGTGAGGACAGACGGCATCCAGCTCTTCAGGAGTACGATAAGAGGCGCAATGCCACCTTCACTTGCCACCTTCTGGGCGTTATCGTTCACCTGATGAGAGAATTGATAGAGATATAACAGGCTGTGATTGGTTGATAGCTATTTAGCAGCCTGTGATTGGTTGATATAGATTTGGGAGGATGTGATTGGTTGACACAGATTTGGGAGGATGTGATTGGTTGACACAGATTTGGGAGGATGTGATTGGTTGATACAGATTTTAGGGTTTTCGGTTGGCCGATATCCGTAGGTTGTATTTGATTGGTTATAATGACCAGAGCTCCCATGATTAGTCACACTTTACCTGGCACACATCGGATATGATGGTCGCAGCATTGGATTGTATCACATCATGAGGCAAGGAAAGCAGTCCAATGAATGTTTTGAGGGCGTTGGTAGCTGCGATAGCACGTCTCACGTCATCTTCGCACGATAGATTCCTGTGTAAGTGTGATATACAGTCTGTGTTTATAGTAGTAATAGTTTTTCTAGACACATTGACTCAAAATAAATCGTGTCATCCTAATATTGCCTGTGCTGGTTTTTCTACAATTTCTTATCCTAGCACGCTTTGTGATCGATATCAACGCGCTATCCTACGGCAATTGGCACCAAAAGCAATGCATTTAAAGATTCTCCAGTATAATCAACTACAAAGCAAAAAGTCTTCTTTTTTCAACTCAGATTTGACCATATCCATCAGCTCTGTATATATAATACTACATGACTAACTTTATGACGGTTGATGTTTGCATTTTAAGGTCCATTCTCGCTACACTGTTTTCCTCTTCTGGAAGTTTCCGAGGGTCTGGTTTGAGGATGTCAACTAGGGCGGGGACCGCACCCGCATCGAGCAATTCCTGCCAGTTTTCTCCTGTAGAGTTGTGCGGGTTTGAGTTGCGCGGGTGTGGAGTTGTGCGGGTGTGCAGTTAGAGTTGAGCGGGTGTGGAGTCTGGGTGTGCGGGTGTGGTGTAAGAGTTGTGCGGGTTTGGAGTACAATATCAGATAGCTAGAATTATTTTTCACGACATTTTTCCATGCTGAATGGAAGACGTTCTTAAGGAACAAATAAAAAACTGGACAATAAATCCACTGTCTGTACGATTTAACCAAACCATTTACCCAGTTCAAAGTTCGTCACGTTCGCTACCCAGACTACACTTCGACTAAACTACAACGTTAAAAGTTGTTAACCCATAGGTTGAACTTTGATTATCGTCCAAAATTTCCGCTTTTCGGTCAATGTAAGAATGTAACGTGGCATAGTGATTTTCAGAAAGTTGCCTGTGAAATTATTACGGTAAGATGATTAACCGGTGAATCACGGAAAACTCACCGGTGAATCCCCGAAAACCCACCGGTGAATCCCAGGAAAACCCACCGTTTTTAGTGAGTCTATCCAGGGCCACCACGGCATGATACCGCTCCTTCACCTCGTCACTACGTAACATCTTTACCAGAATATCCCATACCGCGAGGTCAGGATAGCTCTTCTTGATAAACAACTCAATTACCTGAACCAAGGTGTTAATTGGTACTTAATTAGTGGTTAACGTGATGATTGTGGAGCTAATTGGTGGTTAACGTGATGATTGTGGAGTTAATTGGTGGTTAACGTGATGATTGTGGAGTTGATAGGAGATTAATGTGATGATTATACAGGCTGGTTGAATGTTTGTGGTTTAATAATAACATGGTTAAGGCAATAACCAAGAGAAGGTCAATAAAGTATTTGTGAGTGTTATTTTATTTGCCTAACCAATTTCTATTCGCTTTCATCGTTGGTGGCTAATTATAATTGACGTCAATTACGCTTCGTGGTAGGTAGCAGTAATCAGTAGAAATTATCAATTCGAAACTTGTGACAAACATAAAAATCTACGTCTCGTTTCATTTAAAAACGGAGTTTTATCCCATTAAAATATTCCAGAGGAAAAACTGCAGTTCCTCGTTCATGAATGAATCAAAATGCTTCATTGAATCATATATTTGGGCTCGTTCATGAATGAGTATCCCCTCTTTATCACTAAGCTCTTTATCACTAAGCTACCTTGACATGTCGATGTAACGCTGCCAGATGGATGACACCACGGTCAGAAGTTGTTAGTGTGGTGGGAGATGCGCCCAGTGATAGTAACCTCTCAACCGTGTCAAGAGCTCCGCTACTACACGCCAGCAGGAGTGGTGTCAATTTCTCTGGGGAATGAGAATAGGGAATATATCATCATCTAGAAGAGAGCTTATATAACGCTTTTTGAGGTTTGGTAATTCCTAACTCATAGAAAACCCTCTTTTCGACCCCCTTTTCCATCCGATTTTCATCACTTTTATAAGAGTGACCCTCTAATTTAACAACCACTATTTTTAGTGCCCTCTCACCCTTGTTCCTAGTGGGCTCGTTAATGAACTCTGGATTTCTCTTGAGCAGGAGTGTAGCGATAAGATGTTGATTATAATAGGAAGCAGTGTGAATTGCAAGCCAGCCTTTGTCATCTTCCTGCAAAATAGTTGTCAGTGGTTGTTTATGAAGGAGTAGTGGTTTTAGTAGTGGTCCACTTATATAGAGTTTAGATCGCCACAATCAATTATCATAGCAGATTTAACGTGAGCTACTCACTTCAATTCCGCCGAAATATTAGCTTCCTTTATAGGAAGACAATTTCACTATTTCCCATACTTTATTCTTCAATTGTTTTAAGTGATAGAAATATACCATGCCAGATTGTCAACCCCTCCTACGTCAGATACCAATTTGAACGCCCACATCTGCAATTTGCCTGTCGAGCGGACAAGCTATAGCTCTCTCTCTATTTACGTGCGTATATGGCAGGACCAGACGCGCGAATTCCAATTACCGTGACTCTATAAATGAAAAAATTTTAAGGCCATAATAGGCCGTGCCGCAAAATCCTTATAATAGGTTTTATTCAGTATTCGGATATTTGGTATAATGCGCCATGATGTTTGTTTTATTCATAAATTCACTGCATAGTGAATAGTGAGTCCCGGACCAATTAATCATCATTCATAGAGACTAGAGAAAGTGGGAAAGTCAGTGAGTGTCACACACTATTCTTTTCTCAGAAACAAGGATCAACTCAGTCACTGTGTGTCCAGTACAAGAATTGAAGAACCAGTGCCCTCGGGTCCTGCGCAGCAGATTCCTACCCTTCTCATACCTCTCTAGACTCTAGAACACCATTGACTAATACCAGGAAGGGGGAGAGATGGATGGAAGGAGGGAGTGAATGATGGGGTGTACTTCACTAACCAAGTTCAGCTGCGCGTTGTAGCTCAGCAGACATATCAGACACTCGATGGCGCCGTGCTGTATGGCAATATGAAGTGGTGAGGGCCCGTGTGTGCGTGCCTCACCCTCCCACCTCACGTTAACGTCACATCCCCAGGTCCGTACCATGTCACCTGAAAGACACACGTGTATTATGAAGGAGCACACACACACACACACACACAGTATAAACGTGTATTATGAAGGAGCACACACACGTGTATTATGAAGGAGCAGATGCGCGCAACCAGGGCACGTGCAGGTTATGGTGGGCGCGCAGTGCGGGATAATTATTGGGAAATTTGATGGTGAGCGCGAATTATGGGGAAATTCGATATGGATAGAGTTGTAGTGACCAATCCGATAGATGAGTAATAGGTTTGTCCCAAGGGAATATCGTAATCAAACTTGGCAGTGAGTTAGCATATCTTATGACTTTCATCATCAAGAGTGAACCGATTAAACGCCAAAATCTCACTCAAAAGCTGCCGAATTCTTACAACACTCACATATCAGGTTGCTATGATCGTTCATCGCCGCATAGTGCATCATAGACATCTTCTTCTCGTCACACTTGCTGAGCCGTGTTTTGGTGCTCTTCGTCATTGTCTGCTGGAAAACGGCTGATCGTCCCAGATGTACTGCCACCATGAGTTGAGATGTTGAGATCTTTTGGGGCTGGGGGAATTGTGAAGCTGGTGTAAGGGGAGAAGAAGGTTGAGCTATTATTGATTATTCTGAGAAAATCTATCGAGATTTAATTCGAATAGACTGAAATTGATTTAAGTGCCGTTTTGCAATCAAAATCTACATCATTATAAGTGGCTAGGATAGCGACAGTTATTGTACGGCAAACTAAGCTCGAGACATGGTCACGCGGCATATCTGTTGGAAGGAGAGTGCCGCCTTTTGACCAGTAATCCCTAGGGCGGACAATAAAATGTCTAGCTCAGGCTATGACCCAAATACTCAAATATAAATAGCACGGTTTAGACATCGACAATGGAAGCTGCTTGGGCAACAAATACTGTCGTTTTGTTACCATGGTAACACACACATACACTGACTTCCATTACCAATACCAGCTGAGTGGACGATGACATAACGGAGAGCGTCTGAGAGTGGTTTTCATTGTTTGATAATTCATTAATCATGGACCTTAATGATGATTGGTAATGTGGCACTTAAATGTGTAATGGACTTCTAATTACACGCAACACATATATATTTGGCACGGTTTAAACCTCCTTGGAATACGGTTGCTATAGCAACGTGGCAATTACAACTTACATTCCCAAATCTCTTGTTGAACTGCTCAACTATCCTAGTCTCACTCACAGGAAACACTCGTTTCTTAGTCTGTGCCGCGCCATCGATTATTGTATGCAGCCTGGAAACAGGGCGAAAGACGGGGATAGATAATATTTAACTTGTATAGAGGGGTTCGAAATCATTGGGTGCTAGAGTGTTCTGAAAATAGGATGATATTCTATAATAACTTACCATCGCGGTGTCTTGGGTGATTGTAGGTAGAGCTTTTCCAGCTCTATCGCTACCATAGCATACGTCTTACCTCCGATTTCCATTTCTGAAAATAGATCAGTGTAACAGACGAATACAAACAGGTATACGTACAAATCAAACATACAAACAAACAAACAAACAGATAAATCGATGTTTCAAGCCACATGGAATGCCATCTACATGCTTATAACATTCTCTCTACAATGTTCAATAATTGCAATGGTTCTCTCTCAGATTGAACACGAGTTGAACTAAATTCCCCGTCCAACTAAAACCTAAAACTAATTGATCAAATCACGAAGGTAATATATGCTGTTGATTAGTTTGCATGCTGTGATCATAATCATGCTAATTCCTCGCATGTAAGCATGGACGTGGATGGAAATACCGAATGATTTTTCAACACAATACCCATACTTCCTACATTTCTCATGTCCATATTTTTCCTCAAGAATTTGCTTTGAAGTCAACTTTTCTACAAATATACTCAAATATATTCAAAGCCTACTTTCTCCATATTTTTCGCCAAACAACGAGCACAAACTTTGAAATCCTTTCATTACAGCAACGCCTCCCACGTACATTTTTTCCAGAATTGACCCCTGCTCTACCAAGTCTCATACACGTCTAACTGGAGTCTGGATCCACAAGGGAAAGGAAACGAGATGCATGATTGTTATGAATATAGGTAGTATTATTTCTTTCTATTATGCCTCGAAGGGGGGTTCATCGTACTAAAAAATTCTCCGCTAGGTTAACAGAGTTTTACAGAGTGATTACTGAATAATTACCCCCTCTCCAAGGGCTCACTAAAGCATAACACTACTTGTTTCAGGCAGGTTTTTGCTGCAAATTCCGGTCTCTCGAGCGGTTATCAATCTGTAAACCCTTGCGGAGGTTGCAACAATGCGCAAGATGTTGCTAAGCAACGGTTGCTAGGGGACGTGCATGGTTGCTGAGACCTGGGTGTGGTTGCTATGACGTGCACGGGGTTGCTAAGCTAAGGGGGGAGTTGGCACCTGTAAGCTTTGTCCGATGAGTGCCCGACATAATATGATGATTTGATTCTCCATCTGTGTGTTATAATGAATGAGATAAATTGGGCGTGTCGCGATATGACATCCTTTATACAAAAGCACCTCGTATATTACACATATATGATACTTATCTCGAAAAAAGCTTTAATAAAGACCTTCATGACTCACGAAAGACAAAAGTTGAATCGTGAGCAGAGCTCTTCTTACAATGGCGAATATTTCTTGCAACGGGAGACGTCAAATCATCTTGAGCGACAATGCAAGTCTTCGTAAGATGGTAAACTTCAAAAAGTGCTATGACGGTTACCTGCCATTGGGTAGAGATTTCCATCTCCACTCCCCTTTAGCTTTTTGTGGTTTTGCTGGAACGCAACTTCACATATCGCATCGTATTTCTCGATGAGCTCGTCGGATGCCGAGGCGAGGGTAATGCACTCCTTACCTGTGGCGGAAATCGGTGGTACAATATATTAAAACCGTGGCTGGTTGTGTTGTGGGTGTAGAAAGAACAATTGAAAGTTCGTTTGCAGTATGTTTGGTGCTTTAAGATAGGATACGTCATTAAAAGGGTTGCAGAGGGAGGTTTTTTTCAATTTCTACGTTCTTGTTACCCCAAATTGCTCTTGTCCTTTGTGAATAGCAGGCTGCATGGACAAGAATAGCTAAATAGACCGTACAACAATAGAGTTCCTGTCAATATACAACAAAAATGGGCTTGGCTTCAATCACCGAAATTGTACATCAGCATCCGCCCCTTCGTACGAAGGTTCTTGGAATATTGAACTTTTTGCCAAGATTGTTTGCATAGACATCATACCTATATATTTCATGATTGGTCATAACAGGGGTCTCCAAAGACAGACATGACCAAATTGCCCAAAGTCCGGGGGGGAAGGTAGCGCGATGTACTGTCGGGTCCACAATATGATAATGGAATTGTTTGTGTCCCCTTCTCCCCTTTCTATTATTCCTATTATTAACGCCCACGCCGTGATAATTGATATAATATATCATTATAAGATTTCGAAACGTCACAGTTCTGACGATAATGAATGAATAGATTATGAATTGGGAATCGTACTAATTAATGAATTGAGGATATATATAAACTGAACGGAGATAGCTTTCCATATTGGGACTTGGGTGGAGTTGTAGGTGTCAACAACTTACTGTATATAATAGGGAAACAAATAGACAGTAATAGGATCTCTATTTATCCGCATATAATAGCTTAATAAGGGTGGAATTTGCAGGAGCAATAATTATACAACGGGTATTGTGGAACCTGCACTGCGTTGTTGCTTTCTCGACCGTCACAAATTCCCTCCGCTTACGTCACTCGTAATCATTTCCATTACTCCAGTTTATTAAAAAACACCACCCACGACGGTTGACTTCGCCCCCCTCCCTTGACACCATCAGCTGACACCATAAACCGTAATATTCATTGACGCCACTCTACGCGCAATGCTCGAAGAATGAATGACACTCGCCGACACCACTATCCTCCACTGATACCATCATCTGGTGTCAGTTGACACCACTAACCTATGATGACACCCCCGTGAATGTGCGAGTACATGTTATCGTCAGTGAACAACTTGTTACTCGTGTTACTATCGCTATGCAACATCAAGGGCGGGAGCGTATCTTCCGTTTTTACTTGCTCTGTTGTCAGTGATGGGAGGAAGGAGCTGAAACGAGAGAAATTGAGCATCACAAGTTCATTGAATTTTAATTGAGCGTGAGAAAGTCTCGCTTTTCATTCAAATCGTTATCATTACGGCATAGTTTTTAAATTAATAACCAATAACCATTAACCATCCCGACCACATTAGTTAACTATAATAATTCATACACAAAATCGATAGTTAGATATTTAATATCTTACCTTATGTCTGGAACCATGCTAAACTTCTTCATGCTGACCAAGAAGTAGCTCAGTGCCGTGATGAACTTCACTTTTGCGAGGAGTTGTGCTACCTTGGGCTTCTTGGTGAACCAATCCCTGGGTAGAGAGTAATTTTTTATGCAACAAAATTGTGGTTCGTGACATGATCGAGCTCTAGACACCAGTCTCCGAACTGACACCACTTTTCTACATTTGACACCACTGTATTACCTGACAGCAGAGCGTTGTGACTGTAACCAGCAGGTAAGTGGCTGATGGGTGTCATCGACCAACTTGTCAAGACCAGCCCTGCGAGTGAAAATAAACCATGATTTCATTTCAAACAACCGCAATGTTCTTACCAATGGAAGGATTTTACCATTTATCATTTCATCGAGAATTAGGTAATGGTTCTACAGACCACCCACACACACGCAGACAAATCATTCATGATTCACTATCGCAAACGATAGGTAATCCATGTTCTATACTTGGGTATAATTCACCCCTGTATACATTACGTAACCAACCCTATTCCATTTCGAATGTCTATGTAATGTATCAGCTTGTATAAAGAATTCCACGAGTGTTTGATTTAATGTCAATCTCTTACCTTGTAAATGAAGATATATCATGACCAATAGTAAATGCGATCATATTCTTGTGCTGTTCCGCTTCGGTTATACTGCATAGCAAGAAAACTCCGATACTATCGAGTATCTGAAATGGAGCACCATTCATATCCAAGCACTTACTCTTTATTGTTAAATATTGACTTGAAACTGACCAGTATATCTTATTAGGACTTATGTCAACACCAACTGCGTGTCATAATTGACTACGGACTATCGACATATTGTGTCGATAGCTATCTAGATCTATAACATGATCTTGGCATAGGTAGGTCGAGAGCTATGACATAAACTCTTGCATTCAATTGTGCATATCATCAAAGTCATATTATGTAGGTAGGTACCTATCGCATAATATAATACAGCAACATCTGTAGAAAGGAAGCTTTAGTTTCCAGTATCTTACCACCAAACCTTATTATATATACTGGCAAACATCTTACTTGCGAAGACAAATCATTAATTATCGTATGTGCTTTATGAAGCAGAAAAGAGATTATACAGCAGGCCACAACTTTTAATATGCAATATATTGCAGCTTTTCAAACATTGATATTATCATTGTACAACTGAAGACCAAATTAGCATTAAATTTGCGGATGGTTGCGTTGTACAGTCAGGTTTGACAAGCAATAATATAGCTACCTCTTGATTGAGCTTTTTGCATGCTTCTATATCTTCAGACATCGCCATGTCCTTTTCATAGAACCCATTCCAATGAGGATCCTATGGAATATATTATGAAATGAAAGATACCCAATATGAAAACCCTTCAAGTAAAGCTCATTAGATTATCTACCTTGTTGAAATCATACATCCCATAGTCCTTGAAGATACTTTGTTTGTCAACTCTTGTCTCCGGCTCTCCATCCTTGTTAACATTCATCAAATCTGTCCACCTGTGTGATTCAGGTAATTAAGGTAATTGGAAACTGGGAAGTAATCATTTGGTTATAATTGGTGGGCAAAGTTTTGATGAAAATCAGATAATAATTCATTCTACAAACCTTTCTGTAAACTTTTGTCTTCGTTCCCGTCCAAAATGAGCCCCATGCCATAAACATTTCATGTAATAGTCTAGCTCTAGCATACATTGGGCAACATGGGTGTCAATGTATGCTGGAGGCACATCAACAAATGTTCCTGGTGGAATAGAGGTAAGAGAAAGGCATTCCAACAGGAATAAGACTCATCCTACCTATATACATTGTATTTGAGTTACCCTTATCAAATTTCGGTCTCAGACAAATTCCAGGCAGTTGCTCAAAGACATTGATACCGACAGTCAGTTCCCTGATAATTTGTTGAATCTCTCGTAGATCAAAACTATCCTCTTTCTTCTTGCTCTAAAAAGGTCTGTTTGTAAGAGAAATGAATGAGTAATATAAAAGCAATCAATGATAAACAGTTATACATCAATCTAGGTAAGAATAGATAAATGTGCTACCAATGGCTTATCCTTCTGTAGCAGGATGACATAGTGTGACAGGTTTTCTTGTGTAGGATTTGTTATGTTTGTAAGCAGACCATTAGAAAGCTCTGGGACCTGACGATCAATTGAACTGTGATCATTCTGAATCCCAAACACTAAAATGAAGATATCTATCAAAGTTAAATAATAACCTTGTCATCCACAATATTTTGAGCAAACAACCAGTCATGGGGTTTTGTAGAGAGAAGTTCTTGAAGCTCATCCTTTTCAAATTTATCAAAGAAAACAGTAGCCAGAGAGGGAGTGCTGAGACTTTCTGAGGGAGACTCCATTATCCAACATCACCTTTGAATGATGAAATTGAATAATCGAATATTTAAGTTATTCTATAGTATTTCCTTTCAAGTCTCAAGCAAATGTCATGAGAAGTCTAGCAAGAGCCATTGTATTGTCAAATAACATCAGATGACTATATTAGCTCATGCTAGAGTTGCAATGTTGCATGCTGCTTCTCAATAGCACTAAGCACTGCCAAGAACATTCCAAGAGATCTATTCTACAGCAACCTCTTGATCAATTCCTGATTAAGTCCTGATTTAAAATGAAGTATAATATATATGAAACGGTTCTCACATCAATTGCGTTTTTAGATGGCATTTTGCCAGGCAGCTGCGCATATCATGGCACTATCATATGATCATAAGGCAGTGCTCCATAGATAGGAGCACGATAAGGCTAGCGCCGCGTGTTCCCGCGCTGTGTGATCCAAATACTCCGCGCGCGCTGCGCGTCTCCGTGGCTTCTAGTGCGCGTCTCCGCTGCGTCTCCGTGGTATTTCTGCGCGTCTTTGTAGATTCTACGCTACGACTTTTTAATTCACTGAGTAGAACAGGGGCGCGCAACGTGTGCACAACTGAGAATAAGTTTGCGCCGCCGCGCGCGCGAAACGAAATTCTCGACATGGTCTATCATCGATCGACAATCTCAGGCTTGCATCAGCGGTTTGGCATCGCCCGACAAAGGGTTTACCCTTCTTCAGACTGTACGCGTGTTGCGCGGCGCGCCCATGTTTTTATTATGTAATCTGATAGCTAAAATCAATTTTGGTCTTTTGATGATTCGGTTAAGCAGCGTGTGCCGCGAGCGAGAAACAATGGACAAATGACATTTAGACTTTAGCAACTGTCAGAAATTCGGACGATGCAGGCAGTAGTTGTTTCACTTTTAAACTGATGCTATAACAACACAGATGCTATAACAACCCTGATGAGTGATGCTATAACAAATGATTCTGAATTAAATTTATGGTTCAATGAATTAAATTTATGAAGAGTGAAGTGTCAGAACAGAGTTGCTTGAAGGCAATAAGTCATATTCATTTATCTATTCATATGATACTATAATGTTACATGTGTAGTAAAAGTTCTCACTCGAAATTCCATAGTTAGAACATTCTGGGATAGTTTGTGTATGATAGAAAAATTATTTGTAGCTGTTTTTGGGTCAAGTAGACTGTTTTGTTTCACAGATTGACCCAAAAGTCACTAAATAGCTCGAATCATGACATTGATTGAGCTAACCCCCTACTTGTAGCTCATTTTCTCGTGAAGATTGACTCACTCTCCTAGTCTGTAGTCTTTTTATGACATTGATCTATAGAATAGACATCCATATGTTTATTGTGTGGCATCAATTGGCCCACACGTTGCCTCTCTTCTGTTATATGTTCAAGAATGAGAAAACACGCACCTTCTGGATTTATGAAGAATTGAAATTCTAGGCTGTTTCTTTAATTATGTTTGGCCAGAATATCAGGTAGTTAGTTACACCCTAAAACGGGAAAATATCCTGCTCCCTAAATCATTTCTCCCTCATACCATTCCAAGATCTTACAACAAGTCTTCTCATCGCTGATGCTCTAATAGAATTTAGTAGTTCTTGCTCGAAATTCCACTAGTAAGACACTCTGGGATAGTTTGAACATGATAGAATACTCATTATGAACTGCTCAGATGGTCAAGTTGTCTGTTTTGCTTCACAGATTGACTCACAATGCACTACATAGCTGAATGTAAAATAGCTGAATATAAAATAGAGTTAACACCCTACTTCTAGCTCATTTTTAATGTAGATTGACCATACACACTTTACTATTCCTTGCCTGACACACTCTACAAACCAGGCTTCAATATACTTGCTGCGTGACCACACACTCATTCCCTCTCGTGAGAATACATACACATTTTCGATTTAGAATTAGTATTAATGCTAGGCTCTTTCTCAGTTCATGTGTACAGAATTTCATTTGAAACCAGAAAAGTAATTGAATATACAAAGAAAGCATGTACAAATCACTCGTCATTAGCAACAAAAATTGATGCCTCAGACTCTTCTAACTTCACACCACAAGATTTCATTTGAAACTAAAAAATCCTGCTCAATGGCTCATTTCCCTATCAGATATCAAGATCCTACAACAACTCTCTCCGTCACTATAATGCTCTAACAATCCATGGAAGTAGCCGATTTGGTTCGAAATTCCAAAGTAAAGGTAAGACACTCTGGAATAGTTTATGTATGATTATTAGCTTGATCGTGCTTTAAATAGTCTGCGTTACGAAAGAATTCGTTTATTTTCAGGTAGAGGGACAGTAGAAGCCAGATTGCGGTTAAATTTGTCATCTTGATCCTCTCCTACACTCATCTCGCCTCCTCATACGACCGATAATACATTTTTAACCTTGGTTTGACTTATCAATTGTGGGATGTGCTGACTCCGTCGAACGTAGATCTATGAACAATCTATGAATATCTCGAATTTGCATCGAATTTTACTCAAGAATGACGATAACTGCCCTGATTTCCCTGCTTAACATGTGAAACGTTGAATATCAAAGGCTGAAATGCGTGAATTTGTAACAAATGTATCTTCAATTTCCCGCTTTTCAACTTTGAAATACGCATGATCGACTAATTTGAATGAGAATCAATGTCTGCGTATAAAAATTATAGATTTTGTTCATTGAAGAAAGGTATTTCTCTGTTCACAATCCATTTGACACTGAGGAATTCATAGGTTCGTAACTCTGAATTCGTAATTCTTCACAAATACCTCAATTGAAACTGAGACGCGCATGATAAATGCTAACCAAAGCACAGCGGTAAGCTAGCTCAGTGGTCTAAGTCGTCGGACCCAATTGTCATCGTCAATCGGATCATCTTGGTTCAATCCCCGCAATGGGCGTCGCGGTAGCCCAATGGTCTAAGACGCTGGCACAATGACACCATGGATTTTGTTGATCAGATCATCTTGGTTCAATTCCCGCAAAGAGCACCGCGGTAGCTCGATTGTCTAAGACGCTGGCACCGTGGATACTGGATATGGTTAGTCAAATCCTCAGGGTTCAATCCCCGCAATGAGCACAGAGGTAGCTCAATGGTCTAAGAAGTAAGGACCGGCACCGTTGCTGTCGTTAGTCGGATAATCCTTGTTCGATTCCCGCTAAGGAACATCGTTTTGGCGTTTTATTATATTACCAAAAGGGAGTGGTAAGGCTCCCAAGTGCCTCATGTCAGTCGTTTCACTTGTTCCCTAATATGATAGAGATCCGATATCAGACGGTTCACGGTAGCATCCTGTCTCTCATTTTTCGTGTGTCAGGTCATAGAGACAAGAGAATGTCTGTATCATACCGAGTAACAGTTCCAGGGCCACTGCAGACCGTTACAAAAGGCCTGGCTTTCAATGAGACGGCACTCCTTAACCCCAAGCGTCACTGTGTCCCGAGTTGGTAGCAATTTCATGTCACTGAGCCGCGCGCGCTTAGGGTGCGCCCTTTTTTCTAACTTTTTGAGGCTCTAGCCTTTNAAAATATTCGTTGAAGCTGGAGTTTAGCTGAGTGCGCGGCTCAATCTCAATCGCAGGTAAAGGTTCTTCTTCATATTGTAAGCATTTAGCATGCGCGCGCGTCGAAAATTTACTCAGCTTTGATTGAACTGAGTTCTCATAGTATTGTTCAGTTCACAAGACACTTCAACCAGGTCTCGAGACGTCTATATATCACGGAGTGTCTCATGTCGCATAGTAGTTTCATAGTATGATCGATAGAGAAGAGTTATAGACCTTATTCAACAATATCACTCGACCAGATCAATGATTTCACAGTTCTGACGTTCCTGAGACCTCTAAATATCACATAAATAGAGTCCTGGTGCTCTGCTAAGTTCCACAGTGCACTCCTCAACAGCCCAGGACAGTTATTCAATGATAAATCAGGGTATCATGACATCTGTGCAACGTTCAGTACGGTAAGGATGATATGAGAACCTTATATTACTCCGTGGACTCTATAAGGGCCTCAGGGACCTTATCACTCGATAGAAACTTGAGTCAAGTCATGGTCTTACTTTGAACAACGTGGGAACATGTTCAGACAAATGGTTGAGGTCCTGGAACCCTATCTTAACATTCAAATTTACCGGGGTCGAAGGTAGAGTGAAAAAAAGATTTTTCCTATTGCTAGTTTTTTGAAATTTTTCCTATGCAAAGTACATTTTTGAAAACACGCACGGATTTTTTAGAAAATTTGTAGAATTTAAGAAATGTCAATCGGCTTAAATCTCAATTTTGAAAATAGGGTCCCAGGGCCCTAACCCTTTATCTGTGCGTGTTCCCACGTTGTTCAAGGTTAGACCATGACTTGACTCAAGTTTCTATCGATTGATAAGGTCCCTGAGGCCCTTATAGAGTCCACGGAGTAATATAAGGTTCTTATATCATCCTTACCGTACTGAACGTTGCACAGATGTCATGATACCTCTTTTTATCGTTGAATAACGGTCCTGGTCGGTTAAGGGGAGGACTGTGGAACTTAACAGAGCACCAGGACTCTATTTGTATGATATTTAGTGGTCCCAGGAACGTTAAAACTGTGAAATCACTGATAAAGCCTGATGAGATCATTGAATAAGGATGAAAAATCATGTTTTATCGACTCTAAATAGCGCATTTAGTGATGAGGCAGCTCCTACCTATGTGATACACGTAGTAATTGCCTGTTCCATCATTTATAGGTGAAGATTATTCGTTGAATTGAGTTTTCAATCGGATATTAAGCATGTTATTCCGATTATATCATTGTTTCAACACTCTGTGACAGAATTATGGTGCTTGAGACCTCTATTAGTCACTGTTATAGAGTCCTGGTGCTCTGTGTTGCTTTACTATGCCACAATCAACAGCCCAGGACGGTTATCCAGCGATTAAACTGGGTATCACGACATCTGTGCAACGTTCAGTACGGTAAGGATGATATAAGAACCTTATATTGCTCCGTGGACTCAATAAGGGCCTCAGGGACCTTATCACTCGATAGAAACTTGAGTCAAGTCATGGTCTAACCTTGAGCAACGTGGGAACACGTACAGATAAAGGGTTAGGGCCCTGGAACCCTATTTTCAAAATTATGATTTAAGCCGATCGACATTTCCTAAATTCTACAATTTTTCTAAAAAATCCGTGCGTGTTTTCAAAAATGTACTTTGTATAGGAAAAATGTCAAAAAACTAGCAATAGGAAAAATCTGATTTTTTTCTCTAATTTTCGACCCCGTTAAATTTGAATGTAAAGATAGGGTTCCAGGACCTCAACCTTTTGTCTGTATATGTTCCCACGTTGCTCAAGGTCAAACCATGAATTGACTCAAGTTTCTATCGATTGATAAGGTCCCCGAGGCCCTTATAGAGTCCACGGAGTAATATGAGGTTCTTATATCATCCTTACCGTACTGAACGTTGCACAGATGTCGTGATACCCTGTTTTATCATTGAATAACTGTCCTGGGCTGTTGAGGAGTGCACTGTGGAACTTAGCAGAGCACCAGGACTCTATTTATGTGATATTTAGAGGTCCCAGGAACGTCAAAACTGTGAAATCATTGATCTGGTCGAGTGATATTGTTGAATAAGGTCTATAACTCTTCTCTATCGATCATACTATGAAACTACTATGCGACATGAGACACTCCGTGATATATAGACGTCTCGAGACCTGGTTGAAGTGTCTTGTGAACTGAACAATACTATGAGAACTCAGTTCAATCAAAGCTGAGTAAATTTTCGACGCGCGCGCATGCTAAATGCTTACAATATCAAGAAGACCCTTTACCTGCGATTGAGATTGAGCCGCGCACTCAGCTAAACTCCAGCTTCAACGAATATTTTGTTGGTGCGGCACTGTGGCCTTGAACCAGTGACCTCTGTGTACAGTACACATAGAGCTGGAACCTTAAACCACTAGGCTACCCGAGCATAGAACATGATCATGTCGGGAATCGAACCCGGGTCCTCTGATTCAGATTGGGAGAAGCAGATTTGGCTGAAACCTTAACCACTGAGCTACTGCAGTGCGGTTCTCCGGACTCGAACACTCAGTCTTCTGCCCGATAATAAACCATCATTGCCACTCCTCTAGTGATATTGTTAGCATTTAGCCTGCGCGCCACGTCCTTTTTACTCTCTTCAGGTCAACGATTTATCAGTTTAATCTACAATCGTTTCAGGGATTGTTCCTTTGGCATCAAATGACCGCTCTAAAAAGGTTTTGGACCTTGGAGCAGTGTCACAGTGCTCTTATCGATAACACAGACCGGTTGTAGGGAGAAATCGGTTTACAGATAGCTGAGTTAAAACGGTTGAAATTTGAAACTCTATGTCCAAGATATTGGGACGTTTTACTAAGTTCTTGAGCATTAGTGTCTCTATTGATAGAATTGGTGTTGGTTGATGATTTGAAGTTCTTTTTTGGATGATGTATTGATGTCAAGCTGTTAACCCATTAATTACGATCGGCTAAGACTGTTCTCTGTTCAGATTCAATGTCATTGAGTTTGATTTACATTTTATTTACCAATATTTCGTATTCTATAAGAGTCTTCTCTTCAAAATGATGACCATGGCGATGCAATCCGGGTGGGCTGGCATAGGTCAGTATTAAAACCGATGCATGGAGCGCCGCGCGCAATGGTTGTGCTGACAATTCCTATTCAGGGTTGTCTGCGCGCGACCAATGAGAATGCACTATATTATATGCTATAGAATTGCATGGATCCGAGGTCTCAAGTCACGTCATCTGTCTAGACAGGCTTTGGCCCTGCTGTTGCGAGTGTTCCCGCGCTGCGCGTGCAATGTGCAAGTGCGCGGCGCGACCTTAAGACCAAATTTGTCAGATTCTATCTGACCTCAGTTTCTTTGCCGAATGTTATCTGTCCACTGTTTCTTGCGCGCGCCTTCATCGGCCTTCGATGAAGGCGCGCGCGCCGCGCGCAAGAAACAGTGGACAGATAACATCCGGCAACAGTTTCTCGCACGCGCCTTCATCGAAAGCCGAAACAGGCCTTCGATGCAGGCGCGCGCAAGGAACAGTGGACAGATAACATCCGGCAACGCGCGAAACCCGTAATCGTCGTTGAGGCATACAACGACGCGCCGCGCACAAAGCTGCTCATTTTAGTTTTCCTTACTGCACACGTTTGCGCAAGCATTCAGAAGTGCGTATTGATAATTTACCGCACTGCAACGCGTTGCCATGCGGTAAAATTACTATCATCGCTACTGGAACGTACTCCACAAGCTTCCGGTTTCCATAGGGATGAGATGAAAAAGTAAAACGCATGGTAGATGAACTGCAATCAAATTCGAAAGAGTTATATACTTCAAACTGTTCATCAGAAATGCTGTGACGATAAATCAGTGAGGCTTATTTCATGTTTTTTGACGTCTAGAAAACGTCTCTCAGGCTTTGATTATTTAGTGAAGCAATATTAGAAAAATAAGGGATATTGTCGACAAGCTTCTCTATAACAACAGAGTACAGACATATTTAACAAAATTATCGGTCGTGTCAATCTAGTTCTCTGTCATCTAAGATGGTAGAAGGAGTGAAATCTACGATCCATTATGGGCCAAAAGTCTATCGTAACTCTACTGCAGCTTCGGGACAGCGTCCATCAATAAACTTAACTCCTAACACAAACTGAAGCCTAAAAACCTAGAGAAATATCCCTTCCATGATCCAAACAAAACACTGTATTATTCAATCAAAAATTGCGGTAAAACTGAAATTAAAATAAATAAAACTGAGTTGGAATAAATAACTTTTTCCAAAACAAATCAATCAAATCAATCATTACAATCTGTGCACTTCAATCCTCGCAATGATCAAAAAAGACAATCTACACTTCATTCAGTAGGTTCCTGAGGAGCGACAGTTTGGTAGTATGCTGGAATGGGATCACAGCAATTAGATCGGCACTCCTTTCCACTGACTCAGGTTGAACCAATGAATACATCTTGTTTATCTTCTCCAAAAGTGCTTGATCCAGTGTTGTCTCTGGGGCTCCTGAGAAACAACTTTGTAAAGGAGTAGTTTGAAGATTATGGCTTGCGTATGTGACTCAGAAACTGTGTGTACGGTAAGCTATGATATCATTGAAAATACCAATAATGCGTGACTGATTTTCACGATAAACATACGCCGAGACATGCCGTCAGAGATAAAGCTAAAACCACTGTTTATCCCAAGTAAAATGTGTCAGGGTTGTGGCGTGATGGGTATTAAACTGGTCGGTGTGTGGTTAAACTGAGCGACAGAATGAGCATTACCGTTTTGAGACACCGAGTAAATTGCCACAGCTTTCTTCTCAAAGATAAATGTCACTGCGGCCCGGTTGAAACACTGGATTATCGAGTCGAGCAGGAGAAATCTGGAGGAAGTGGTGGTTTATGTGCAGGTTTGGAGCTCCATATAGAGCACACAGACACACAAACGCACATACAGACACACACAGAGTACAGACACAGAAACCCAGACTCAGACCCACAGACACAGACACACACAGACAGGTGCACACACCGACACAGAGACACAGACACTAACATAGACACAGACACACAGACACAAACACACAACAAGGGAAATGTAGGACTCACATCTTATCTGGGCTGATAAGGAGTATAATTGGAAGTGGAGATGTTGTACATTGTACAAACTGTATGCCACCACAGCTGGGTAGCTGAAGTAGCTCCAATGCTATCCTGAAATAGTATGAAGGGGTGTCACGTGATTGTAAAGTGATAGGAAACTCCAGTATTGCACAGGGTGGTTTCACCCAATTTCATAATAGCCGTGTCGTAGAAGAGAAACAAAGTTAGGTACCTATTCCTAAGGTATTCTTTAAAAAGCATTCTCGTACGCAGTAAAAACACTGACAAATGCTATTCTGGTGCTTATTTCTGAAGAATTGGATCCCATTTCCCCAGAACACTGTTATTAAACATAGCGTTGCTTTGCGCCAACTTAAGTAGCCTAACAACGCACATTATCACCCCATGCAATCATTAACACAACATATCATAGCCTGTGTTTGTTGCTTGTTTCGTTACTCCTTCATAAACAAACCTATCCCTTCCTGAACAAACCTGATTCGCGAATCTGATCTCACAACGTGAGCGTGAGGAGAGTCCAGGGCTTTAGGAGAGAGCACCCAACCAGCCCCAGTCAACAGTCCTTCCCCAGTATTAGCAACCAGCTCCGCTGCACCACCTAGCGGCTTGGTTACCATGCCAACCAGTCCTTTAGACACACCAGTTACCAGGCCGCGGGTAGCTCCAACCACGCCCTCAGCCTCGCCAATATCCTGTGGCGGGGCAGTGAATGGTTGACCGTGACTAGGTTAAGATAAGGCAACACCTGGTACAGTATCATGTTATTACCACTACCGTTAATATTACTCCCATTAGAATCAAATCAGAAGTCTATCAAACCCAATTATAGTGCTACTGCAGTTCATCCCGTTACATTTGGTGGCCATAACGGATTCTATTGTGAGAATTGACGAAACGGGTTAAGCCAGTCGTCAATACTAGAGTCCAACACTATAGTATCACATCAATGCTGAGTTAAACACACTTTAGTAACGTAATAGCCGTAGCTCCCAACTCATCTATAACTAGCATCTGTAACTCGAGATATAAGTTTCCTAGCTCCCTATCATATCTCATGACCACTTATTAGTAAGTGTATTGAGCGTGATTGAAATTCAGTGAGAGTTTTGGATTCATGCTCAGTGCTATTAATCTAATTTTCACACTGACGTGGAAATATCACACGACTGGGTCCGTGCTATTGTTTTCTCTGGAAATCATCAATTCAGTGCAGCTTAACAGAAAAACCAATCCAATCTCCCCACGGATAAAAACATCACGTATATCACCGATCACGAACCTGCATTGGGTGCTGCACTAATCCAGCCACGGCAGATACCAGATGTAGTCCGAGCCCCGTGAGTCCCTTGGATAGTCCCGTCCCCACGTGGGAAGCTTTGTACGCGCGTCGATGTATCGCACACAACTTCGTGTGTCTGAATTTATGAAGGAGTCACAGTCACGCGGCGGTAGTAGTATAGTCACGCGTTGGTCTGTAACGTGGTAGCTGTCACGCAGTTTCAATTCCAATGACAACTCACCTGTCATCTAGGGACATTCTGTCCATGTTACGACTGATACTGACTGCGAGGTTTGTTACACTTGTTATGACACCGGTCCCTGAAAAGAGAGAATATATGAGCTGTCTGGTTAGGATCATCTTCTAAATAAGAAGTTCGGCCCCAAATAGCGTGCGTCCGTGTATCAGAACTTCCTCCAGATAAAGAGAGAGAGAGAGAAAGAGAGAGAGAGTGTGTGTGTGTGTGTTGCCGGATATATCCCCTAATCGTCGGATATATCCCCATTATTGCCGGATATATCCCCTAATTAGGATATTTCTTGTAGAATTGAGGGACGAAGGTAGTATCTGTAGCTCCTAAGTAGAAGAGTAGGATTATCTGTAGCTTTATTAAAGGTATTCAGTAGAGGCTACTGTCCTACTGAATTAGTATCGGTGTTTTCAGACTACAGATGATACGGAGTATAAGATTATCTATTGTTATTTAAGGAAGACGTCCGTCGTCCATTGACACCACTTTCTAACTAACAGTCCACTACGTTGACATCACTCTAGCCATACACTGATAAAGCCGTCATGGATAGAATAAGCAAAGGAACGATTCTTGATCCTCCCAGTTCATTCTACATCCAATGATTCGCTGAGATCAATGACAAAACGTAGCTAAATGGCATAAAGTACTGAGAAATATCATAATTGGGTAACTATTGTTTAAAAGGATTTTCGCCGTTTTCTGTAGTCAATTTTGGCATTTATAAATTCCCCTAAATGAATTATGTTTTCGAGGAAGCAAATATGTGCTGGTATTTTGCAGATTTGCGCC
>CAMPET010000241.1:0-42003 GCA_946803715.1 Beroe ovata | reverse complement strand
CCGAGAGTTGTCAACGCGTCAGAGGCCTATTGTTGTCAACGTTTCAGAGTCCGAGTGGTGTCAACGTGACAGAGTCAGAGTGGTGTCAAGGTGACAGAGGCATAGTGGTGTCAAGGTGACAAAGTTAGAGTGGTGTCAACGTGACAGAGTCAGAGTGGTGTCAAGAGCAGAGTGGTGTCAACGTGACAGAGTCAGAGTGATGTCAACGTGACAGAGTCATAGTTATGGTATTTTGATAACCAAAATTCGCTGACTTCGTGCCATTCATAGTATATCCCACGGTATTGACACTTGATAATGGGCTTTCTGTACGTAATACTTCACTCCAGTTATTGCCGCATATTCTCAAAACTGACCGGTTACAATACCCATCATGAAGAAAGGGGGGGGGGTAATATTAACTGACGCTTCCATCCCTCAAGCAATCGTTCCATGTAGTAATTCCAGCTACGGAAATGCAATTTAAATCTCAATTTATTTGATAATCGAAAACCGGATTTATAATTATATAGATCTGGTCATTCTCACGTTTATGATTCCCATGTGCGTGGGCAAAATGATTGTTGATCAATAAATGATCAATTCATAATCGCACGCGGGCGCACAAATACCGAGCGAACACATGGACGGATATATTATTACACGCAACCGGTAACGCGTGTTCTCAGAGTTCGATTATACAATTGGAGCTACTGGGCTGCTGATGCGTGACCTATGGAGGATTTGCGTTAACTGAGTAACATCCCCAACTTAAATACGGGTGTTGGGAAGGAGGGGAGACATAATGTGTCGATACTGCCTTTCTTAGAGATATGCTTAAAGGGGGTAGTGAAATATTAGGACTATTTCATGGCCTTCTTCCATAGAATCTGATCGCATTTCAACGAGACTTGTATGGTTTTTTGATCTTGTCTTCCTAACAATAACTAGAATTGTCATGCTAAAATAGTCTTGTCTTAAGTACAATAACTTGTAATTACCGCCCATGATAATAATGGAAGTACTCACAGTAAATCGATAGGGTAGGACCAGTTAGTACTCTGTCTGTACGCCATCTGAAGATCCAGTGTCTCATCCCACCACATGAGAACTGATGTCAACTCGTCTTCCACTGCACGAGAGGTGTAATTAACTAATCAGATAATTAACTAATTAGATAATTGGCTGGCTTATTGATGATCAATTTTTTGCTCAGTTGATAATCATACTTAGGGTTACTTGATAATCATACTTTTCGTGAAATAAGCGATTAGTACTAGACAGTAGTTGATTGGTAATTGTCGAAATTACCGTCTCTTTACATAACCCTCCCATTCAAGTAAGTATTTTCAAATGAAAGCATAATTATGTGTCGTACAAATATCACCCCACTTTTGATTAACTTAATTACACGTGGTTTATAATTTACTCGCGATTCTCTCACAAATTATTGCAGATCAAATTAAGATTTTCTCAAAGTTAACACTGAATATCACGTCGATATCTCGTTGACAGAGAATTTCTTCATTAATTATGTTTATATTAGAATTAGATTGCCCTGAACATATTTACTTGACACATGAAGCTATATTCACATGCTATATATAAGCAAACATCTACTTAAGAGGGTGTGGTCATTATAAAAACGTGCGCGCCCGATGCCAAGCTTCATATTATGCTGTAACTGCTTTCCTTTCCTCAACCCTTTTCATAAAACGGCCGTGAATCGTGATGTCTGGAAACCGTTGTATATCCGTGATGTATTATCATCGCCCTATACCCCCCTAGAGAGAATGTATGATGTAATGCAGAGCTGTTCCAATATATAGATTTCATGTAACCGACATTGCTTGATCCACCAAATCAGAGGGGGGGGAAGGCTCAGGGCAGCCTAATTTCCTTGATCGGAACTCTTTTGTAGCCTTGATATATAGCGTAGGAGTATCCTAAGGTTTCCCATGCTATATCCTAGGTTACACACATTGATTAATGAACGTGCTGATAATATACTAGCTATGGGATAAACGGGCATTTCTACCCACACGAATATTCTGGCAGCTATTGATATTCTATCGAGTTAAGTATATTTACCACTAAATAGTAGGTAAATGGTTAGAAATTCATTAGATTTGCTATATGCCACGAGTGAGTGAGAGTGAGTTGTCAATTTCAGTCCGTGACTCTATGCACGCTCCATGCACTCTCTATGCACATGTCAAAATCATTTCAATCGCAGATTTCGCGTAACATGAGTTGCTTCAAATATCAATCGATAGAATGGCCTCGTGAGCAATGACCACAAAATTTAGGAAAATGTTGCTTACCTGTCGCGACTTTGTCTCTGATTTTCATGTGCAGGTCAGGTATTAGAACTTGGAGGACAACGGCTGGTTTAAGGGTGATAAGGGTAGTTGTTGAGCTGGTGAACTCCACGTGTAGTATCACGTGACAAACCTGGAATGATAATGTGGTGTCAATGTAGAGTGGTGTCAAGAATATCAGGGAATAATGAAGAGTGGTGACTAGGAAATGTGTTGTCAAGGGAAGTGGTGTCAATGTGGAGAAGAGTCTCATTTACAGTGAGGTAGTTAGAAGTGTGGTGTCAACACAAACATGCTATATTGAACCCAACAGCAAACACATAACCTCACTGATACCTTACATTGGTGGCCTCAATATGATCATGAACGTAACTCATTGTCTTCACAACATTGTCTGTGTGTGTATGTGTATGTGTGTGTGTGTGTGTGTGTGTGTGAGGGTTATTATTACCACAACAACCATATGTGAACTTTTGGTCATTTCCATTTCATCCATGAATCATAGCACCATCCACTGCAGTAATATCTATCACCCAACATAATGTGATTCACTGATCGACCCCTCCTCTCACCCCCTCGTTCCTCTCCAGGCATCGTACGGGTTTCCCCTCCCTCCCTTTCATTAGAACACCAGTGCTAAAAGAGTCACCCCTCCTTCGGACATAATATACCCCCTCTCTCCCTTCCCGTATCATATACCCATGTCCATACAACAACAGATATCCATTGTCAGCCGTCAGGGCAATCACTTGATTATACCGAAATAGCGACGTAGTACCACCCACCCACACCAAAACCCACCAGGCCCTCCAGGTTTATTGTCCCTGTGCTCAACTTCCGCCTAATTTACCAGTAGTATCGTTGGGTCTCCGGGTTTGTATACCATTGCCATACGTGACACATTCACATGATCTACTTTTGATATATGGGTCCTTGGAGTGAGTGCCGCCCGCGACACATGCGACACACACAGATACAGACACACAGACAAACATGCAGACATACATACACAACTCAGACTCGAATACTAGTGTCAGATTTGGTTATATTTCGAACTCCAACGAAGACTTGATTCTTATTTCCTTACCTAGTTATAGTGGTTAATGCTTGAGCCATGTTTATCAAGGCAATTAAAGAACTCAAGAAGTCAAAAAGTCAATTACGGATTGATAACTTTCTTCGTGTATCAGTATCTGTCACATCACGAAGCTGATGCTCATATAACGGGATAACTATTTAGCATATCTCCATGGTAACAAGATATCAGCGTACGCAGAGCTGGCCCAAAATCCTCAACAGCTGTAGACGGGGGGGCGGGCAATATTTCTCATGCAGGGCCGATACGATTACTGTAGCATTTAGATTAATCGTGGTAATACTTTGATTAATTGGTCTACCATTAGTGAGTTTACTTTAAAAAAGAGCAACTCCAAAATGGGATCAATTAAAATTAACTTATAAATTCATATTTCATAATCGCAAGCAATGCAAGGTTCATGAACGTAATTAATCTTGTCAATTAACACCGCCCGAAAAAAGGAGGGAGTTCTCAGAATTTCAGGGAAGGGAGGGAAGTCTGGTTCATTTGCGGTTCAATTCCACGTTACAAACCTAATTCAGTGCAGAGTTGGAATTCCGTTAAGCCCTCAATTTTCGAAATTAAATAACTACTTAATGTGAAACGTTTTGCATTCATAGCATTTACCCTACATTTCATCGTCTGAAACTTCTGAAGATATAAGTGCCCCGGATAGTATTTATTTGTTCCAATAATATCATTTCTTTAATGTTATGGTTGGGTGTGACCAATCTATAAAAGTGATGATATGGCATGCGTCTATATTTGAACGCATTTACGAATAACAGCTTGTGAAATGTGAGTGATCAGTATCAAATATTTACTAGAAGTCGGACCAATCATGATAAACATGATATGTGTGTGTGATCTTCTTTTTTATGTTTCATTTTTCGAGCTTTATCGCTTGAACATCACCCCTCACACCCTTACCGACCATAATATATTTCTCAACGATTTATCTTGACCAACATTGCAACACGTTCATTTCATATAGTTTCAATACTCATTAAGTACGTTGTCATTATCACCAATGTATCACACCACAGAGAGTGTTCACTTTAAGCCAGTTCTATACTGACCATGATCAATCCAATCAACACTCAACTGTTATTCACACTGGGACAAGATTTTGTGTGCGTCTGCACGACAAAGTGCACGTGCAAAACTTGGCTACGATTCAACACGTGCGCTGCACGTTGCTCATAGCAACCTCCACTCGCGTTGCTGATAGCTACCTCCTAAGTTCCGTCACGCATGCTGACAGCCACTGATTCAGGCTGCTGTCACTGCTTGCCAAGTAATTTTAGGCTCAAACTTGACTGGCATTATCCTCGTGATAGGTAATCTACCTAATGAATAACCTGTACTCTGTAGAAAGTCCTGCAGTTCTCGGAAAGAAACCTCGTCCATGATGACAATTAACGTCTTTTGATTAATGAATATCGGAAGCCGCGATATTACAAACGTGATAGTGGACTTCAAACGTGTCTTGCGTCCCTGTTGTGCTCTTGAACTTTTTCCAGAAAAGTATTCGGTGCTTACACCATCCTTTTTTTTGTGAAGAAAATAATGGCGATAACGAAGATCCTTATATAGACCCGCATGTTAACGAAATATCGCTAACTATCTGCAGTTATAACGCGTTGTAGTCGCATGATCCCTGCTCTCCAGTTTAAGTTTTTACATACCCCCCCCCTCAGAAACGCTATCAAAATCGGGTAGTTTCCGCTGTGTAGCGCTCGATTCTGGTAGACTTATCCCCATCTACCAGAATCGATCTCATAATACATGAATACGTCTGATAGCAACAGAGTTCTTGAGTTGTATAGATCTCATAGGCCCACCACTGCAACATAAAGATATTATTCTCCTGAAGCTGTTATTAAACAGCTTGGGCGACATATTAATATCAATATTACCATCTCATACGTTCTTTCGCAGAAAATAATATTCATCACTTATTATAGCTGGGGATATACCAACAACCGAGTTGTGGACGCGATATTATTACTTATCCCATATCACTACTTATACTATCCTATATCTATACTTATACTATCCCATATCTATACTTATACTATCCCATATCTATACTTATACTATCCCATATCTATACTTATACTGCGCGCATATAGTCCAGCGCTGAGTTTATCCCCCATTCTATAATCTAATCAAATCTGCAGCAATATTTCCACACATACGGCATGTAGTCACAGTAGAAGCATGGATAATCCACATATTTTTTATCCCACCTCTGTTGCGGCAAACCGAATAGTTCGATATAATAGTCAAGCATAATATATTTCAATCATAGGAATATTATTCTCATATTTATTTATTGAATGCCAAAATATTCATCACAAGTGGATTCTCTGATAATTTCCACGGTCAAAATTCACAGATGGTCGAGCATTTTATGATTTTTTGTCATTTTAATAGACAGACACGCGTCTTCATTACAATCGATATATATACGTCCAGTATTCTTATAAATTATTTCTATTGACCTCAATGTATCACGTGACAATTGGCTTGGTGCAGTATAAATACTAGCCCGCATTCCGGCCTAGAGCCCACCATAGGTTGCTCACAGTCCCACGACATAGAGTCCGGCCCCGCTCCCCTCTGCTATCATTTTCGTCCTGCCCAAAAACACTTGGTAGCACGAACCAGATCATTTTCGAAACCTGAAAATTTCCGTCGAAAAAACAAATTTTTCATCGAAATTGAGCTACATTGTAGTTCTTGCCGCATTAATCGCTCCCTCCCTGCAACTCTTAAACCCCCAACTCCTACAGCTGCCCCCTCCTCCATCACTCCCGCTTCCCTCCTACCTCTACCCCTATACACTATACAGCGTCTTGTACCCCTTCTCTCACACCCCCTACCTATACACTATACAGCGTCTTGTACCCCCTCTAACTCACCCGCCCCCCATGCAGCACAATGGTTCATGTACCGTAATTTGGGATAACTTTGATCCATTTTGAATTTTAGCGCCATGTACTATGTGAATGAGTTGAGTATCGAGAGAAAGGTGAACGTGACGGACATTGTGGGTATATCCTCCACGGGGTACATCCTCATTTCTGGAGTCAGCTTCTTCATATTTGTCTTCGGATTCTTTGGTAAGTGCTTGTGGAAGGGATTTTTGGTTGTACAACTTATTTGTGGCATTGTAGTTTTTCTCAGTTGTAGTACGCTCTTGTGATTTCCTGTTTCATGACTGATTGAAAGCTGTGGCTATCTGATTTCTGAAAGGACCACCTGATCTCAAACTTGATCATAGTCTGGCAAAGCTAGACGGTTCAAAGTGCAAGACCAGAAAGTCGTGCTGCTAATAGCTAGAAACCAGTGCATGTGCGACTACCTCATGGGTTAAACTAGAAATGGGTTAAGGTCCAGTTTCAAAATTCAGACAGCCCCAGACGACTATTTCGCTCCCACTTCCATGCCATAATTGGACAGCATTAAGAGAACAGTACTAGGAGAACTATTAATTCTAGGAGTCCTAAACGGACCTAGCTATCTGCTCAGTAGAAGCTGTGGCAACTGTTTAGCCCGGTCCATAGACTCTAGAGTTGACAGTGCTTGACTTCCTGGTGTGCCATTATATAAACTCGTGAGATCGATCCCAACATCCTAGTTTCATGGGAAACACACGGTTAACGCAGAAATTTGAGCAGGTGCATCTAAAGATACTTCCTCGTAATTAAGCAACATTTTATAGCAACATAAAAGCTGGCACTCTCCCAGGCAACATGCTGGTGGTTTACGGTTGCAAGAAACACTCCATATTCAAGATGCTGGATCCGCTGACCGCCACGTGCTTGGAAACCATAGCAGCAGTCGATATGATCATCGTGCTCATGTTCTCGATGCCAATGTACGTGACCATGGTGGGAAACAGATGGATCATGGGATCGGAAATGTGCTGGCTTATAGGTGAGAATTTGTAAAATATTGTCTTCCTTTTTTTCAAATCATCTGCTGTAACTGAGCTAAATCACTCTCAAGAACTTCCTGACTGAAGCAACTTCCTTTTCCAATTAGAAATATTGATAGATATTCCCAAAATTTCTCTCATAGCTATTAAACTGATGGTGTTAATCGATGAATATGAGCTTCATACTTCACTGGATAAGATCACTCTGAAATATCCCCGACACCATTTTTATGTGCGTTTTGTCTGGTATCGATTTCCCAATTCTCACTACTCCTATCAACCCAATTATAACCCCGACAAAATATTGGGATACGATCATCACCTACCGGCATGATTTAAACTGATTGAGAGTGCTACCCAAGTATTATGTGTAACGATATTCGATAATAGCCCGGATCAAAATAATTTTTCCCCAAATTTTAAAACGACAGAGCTTAAGAGTGGACCCAAGGGGTCAGTAAAAAATAGCCCGATTTTGCAACACCTTGACCCTGCGGATGGCCAAGCCCTTTTTTGTGACTTCCTTATAGAGGTAAAATGTCGATAAATCGATTTTTGCCCATGATGCTTTCATTTATCGTTACGATAATCGAGTTGATGGTAAATGGACATATTAAATAGCTAAGATTGCATAAGATCGCAGAAAATTTCACATGTATCCTAGCTATCTGTCTCGGTGGGTGATATCAGAAATGTTGCGATTCTAAGGAAATGTCTGAGTGATAGTGGAGTTCGGATATTTGAATTCAGGGAAAATGGTTGAATATTCTGCATCATATGGAGAAGCTAAGATGCGAGTCGGACCACTTAGTTCATCATCGTCGGACAGACCGGTCTTAATACAACTCAGCTTGATTTATGGAATATGGGAATAAGAGTAGAGAGAAAGTAGAACTATTTAATTCCGGAGAGGTTTCGTCAGTCCTAGCGTAGAAATAGCTGCAGATTCCCTTCACCAATTTGTACTGATTACTCTGTCTTTACTGCACGGCCATTCAAATTTCTCCGGCCCGCCTCAACAACAATGTAACCCACGATTTATTCCAACCACATAATGAATAATCATTAATTTCAGCACATTTCCGAACACTACCTCTCTATACGGAGATCAATGTTACAGCAACTATGTCGGTCAACAGGGCAGTCATCATAAAGCAACCTAACAAATCGTCAAGGAAAATATGGAGCAGCCCCTATCTGAGGTGAGTGGTGTCAAGCAACCTCAAAGTGGTGTCAAGAGCAAGAAGTGGTGTCAAGAGCAATAAGTGGTGCCAAGAGTGAAAAGTGGTGTCAAGAGCAAGAAGTGGTGTCAAGCAACCGTCACCTCGTGGTGGTGTCAAGAGTGGTGTCAAGCAACCTTATAGTGGTGTCAAGAGCAAGAAGTGGTGTCAAGAATGAAAAGTAGTGTGAATATCAATGGTGAGTGGTGTCAAAAATAAAGTCATGTCAAGTCTAACATTGTCCCCTCCCACAGGGCAATTCCACTGATCGGAACATTCGTGATCGGAGCAGTTCCCTCCATCATGTTCCTGCTCCTACGCTCGGAGGCGTACTTTGAAGCATACTTCATGTCGTGTGTCACATCAAAGTACCTAAACCGGGGACTTGGTTTCCTGAACACAGTCGTTATGGTCGTGTTTGTTGTTCTTCCTATCCTTCTCATTATTACATCCAACAGCTACATACTGAGTGAGTATGCTTTGAGTTGTTAACCAAATTTGAGCAATTGAACTGTAGATAGAAGCCAGGTTCAATGATATACATCACTTCCATCCCACCTTGGTCATCTTAACTCGGTTCACTCTTCAACCCACGATCGCTGAATCTCACAATCCCGCAGTGACGGTAATACGAAGCAACAAACGAACTCGGACTAGTACAACCCGGACAGTCTACATCATTCTCGCAGTATCCTGGACATTTGCCCTCTCCTACGCCCACTTCCCCATCTTCACAGCTCTCAACTACTACGGGATCCTACAACGAACATGGATACCCCTGCTATCAGTGTATCTCGCCAGTGCTAACCTCGTCATAAACCCGATCATCTACTTCTTCGTATGTCCCCCCTTCCGGAGGTTCGTCAGTTGCGCCGCAAAGAGCGATCTCTTTCTCCGGGGACGGAAAATATCGGGAGACGTTTCCAGGACAACGGTCCGTGGTTTCCGGGATGTTACGAGCCGGTGGCGGCCGTCTGACAGCTCGGCGGCAGGGGCGGGGGGAGGAGGAGGGCGGAGTGATAGCAGTGTGGCGAGACAGAGCAGTCTCGGAGCGAAGGACACAGCTAAACTGTTCAGTGGGCAGATGGAGGAAGTGGGGTGTCAAGGGCAGATGGAGGAAGTGGGGTGTCATGGGCAGATGGAGGAAGTGGGGTGTCATGGGGAGGGGAAGGTGATAGGAGGACGGTGTCATAGTCAGGTGTACAAACAGATGAGACCTGTCATGACGGCAGCCGGGGAGTTTTTGGGTGGGAGGAAGATAATTCCTGTTATAGGGACAGTCTGTTAGGCATTGTGTGTGTGTGTGTGTGTATGTGTGTGTGTGTGGGTTTTGTAGAATAAACTGTCAACTTTCATTTGTATGACTGGTGAGAAATGAGAACAATGTTGTGTCTTTGTATTCCGGATTGTTGCAAATGTTGCAGAGATCAAAATAGTCTTAGGATTTGTTGTTCAAGGCCAGCTGATGTAACTGTCATGATGTTTTCCGATTGGTAAAATTCTCAAACCTTGGATTTCATTTCTTCCGAAGCTCCAAATTCTGGATGGTGACGTTATGCAAGGGACTCAAAAGCATATATATATTGATCAATCCTTCCATCATTGGAACTTAGGTCATTGAACTTATTATTGAGTAACAAAATAGCATTATTCGTCCATGACTCAGCGTCATATGCCCCATTTAATCAGAAATCAATGAACTTCGAAATCAATATTCGATAAATTGTGAGCAAGGCTTCAAATGCTCAAGGATTAGGCAATCGATATTTCATATTCGGAAATCTAAACGGCCTAGCGGCAATCTTCACGATATGATTCTGACAATTTCCATATTATTTCATAGCTCTATATTATGATGTGACAATCCTTCAGCCCTAAATTTTACGGGGAGATTTCTGAACGTCATTCGTGCTCTAATTTCAATCACGGAATGACAGCAGAGGTATCCTACGACTACAAATGAAAACAGATTCCATGACATACCTCATTTTGTCCAGTAATCTCTACTTCCTTGAATAACTCTGTCGGAAATTTATTCCCTGACGGCCGGACGTCAAGGACAGAGCTCCAGATAGTGACTCCTTCCATCCCTAGCTCCTCCACACCAACATAAAGTTGCCCTGGATCAGGATATCATTATTTGAGAGAGAATTTGATATACTCGATAATAGAAATATGTTTATTTGAGGAGTGTCTACTATAATTTTAACAGACCAAACAGAGACAATAAAAGAGTTAATTTTAACTCCCTTCGATTGTAAATTTCTGAAGATTAGAGACACTCCAACTTACCTCTGAGGTTGAAAGAAGAGCTGTAATCTCCTGGCGGTACTGTAATGGGAGGCGAGCCGTGCGAACCTCGTATTGAGAAGGAAACAGGGGTGTTGTTGTGAATAAGACAAACCGGAGACCACTCTATCAGCATCTGTAGAGGGGAGTAAGAGAAGGTGAGAGACACTGACAAAGATAAGTCAAGAGATATGCGGTTTTTAGAAATTGTGACCCCAGTGAATCGTGCAAAATTATAAGCCGTTATTCCATCAGTAATCTCACCGTGTGTTTCGAGTGGTGAGAAAGCCGTATTTCCCCCTCCACACTCCACTCAGTGTGAGACTGGTGAGGAATGAGGATACTCCTCACTTCACCACCTTGCGAGGAAGAGGACGGCCAAGGTGAGGTGGGAGATGAGGGTTGCGAGGGGAGTGAGGACAGAGAGGTGTGGCTGATCATACAAACCTTGGGGATATATTCGTTATCCTGATTCATCGATTTCACAAAAGATGAGTGTGAGTCAGTCTATGGTCGTCTCCTCACCGGAAGTGAAAGAGGCAGACTCTCATCAAGTTTACACCCGATATTATGAAACGACGTCCCGTTGAGATGGAACACTTGCTTGCTATCCCCTCGCGTTCCCAACCTTACATTCCTCGCTATTCCCTGATCCGGCGAACTGAGACTCACAACTAGCTCCTCTGCAAAGTTATTCCTCACAATAAACAGTGGCTCCAGGGTGATGGTCACGTGACCACCGTTGTGTACGTGGGAAATAACAATGTGACAGTCAGTTGCCAGAGCAACCGTGAAACTGTCGGAGAGATCTTTGTGCAGCCTGAGGAAGTGGAGGTTAGATGGAGGAGAGATGGTGTAATCGGTATCACTGAATCGTATCAAAATCAGTTACATTGTTGAGAGTGGATTGAACACGACCGTGGTGATTGATCTACTATGTGAGTGTAATGACAGTTTGTGAGGCAACCACCTAAAATAGCCATTACAATCATCCATTATTCCACCAGTATTCAGCAATTCGGAAAAATGGCTTTTGACCGCGGGATCAATTAGTGAAAGTGACTTCATATTACCCCATAACGGGATTGGAACAAATTGGATTTGACGGGAGGGTGTTTCCAGAAAATTGTCCCAGCTTAACCGAGCTGAACTAATTTGTGGATGCAATTTGTAAATGTAATTTGCCGTTTTGTCTGGTGGATTCATTTTTTAATTGATTATAGCAATATCCGACTTTTTGGAGTATAAATTGCGTCAAGCTCCATTCCAATTGAGCCGGAGTATTAGAAATATTCCATTACCTAACCGGTTGAGACCAAGGGAAATCAGCCACTGTGGCATCGACCTCTGTAGTCGCTGCATGCAGTGACATAGCATGCTCTCCTACACCCAAATAGAATGTTTGGTTCTGTTCCCCAGCTTTGACATCATGGACCTGGCAAATAAGGTGAATCAGAGTTTGGAAAAAACACGGTCACAGAAGAACTGAATGATTACGTCTGGCGCGGGAACAATTTTCCGATTTGAGCGCGCGTATGGCGCGCCCCCAGAAGACCTTTTCAATTCAAGATCAGAACTGTCATGTCACACTTCATAATAATGCCAAACCTGGATCAAAAGCAAACATTCACTGGATGAAATGAAAGTGGGAACCCAATCTTACCCTAAGATAAGAAGTTGATTGAGTTAAATTAGCTGAGGAAGTGGGATCGAGTGGTAGCAAACTGATTCTCAGCTCCAAATCAGTGTTGTTGTCAATCTGCAATCCACCAGTAACACGGATGTATGTTAGTCCATTCTCCTGGTTCACAATAATAAACACCCCATGGTCTTGAACCACTGAGTCAATCTTGAGAACTGTGGACGAAACATTTAGGGGAAGTTGCAAAGATTTCAAGACCTCCAAAATCTCACATCTTTATGTACGCATAGCATCTTCTTTCATTTAATCGAATTTTCCCTTACTTCCAGCAGAAGTTTTCTCTACTTTGTAACTACTTACGGAGTGGTTCAGACCAGGCGGGGTGTATGGTTTCCAGCGCAACAAACACCGGGTGGTTCGGATTCCAGTAACATGGTACCGCTGTGTTTCCTGCACAACTAACGTACCGACTTCCGTTCTGAAGTAGTGTTTGATTTGTTGTGATTGGTTAGATACAAGCCTGATTCCGAATATTGTGATTGGTTATTGGTAAGATTATAATCCATGCGATATGCAATTATCCATGTCTCCAATCAGAATTAATGAGACAGTTCTTTAATCCTTGTCGTATTTCTACTTGGGTGGTTAAAATAAAAGCAGCATCTCTTGGCTGAATAAATCATGCAAAATGCATGATTTATGGATTGAGACATTTTCCTTTGTCTTCAATAATCGCATCCAGGAAATGGCTTTGAGTCGTGACATTCAACCTAATTGTACTTACTAAACCAGCACCATTTTAAGTTTTTGGGCTAAATTTCCCATTGCAACCCAGTGAATGGGCAGCAATGACTCTTACCTCAACAATGTATCCAGTTAATGAGTCGGTCAATCATACAAAATATTTCCTTGAGTCCCACTTACAATCATGAGTTGAGCTGTCTGGGACATCTCATTTATGACCACTGTCTCAAAGGGTGAAACAGTACGGTCCTCAAGCCAGCTTCGTTTGAGAGTGTTGAGAGAGGTGAGGAGACGAGGGGATAGGTAGAGTGAGGAGGAGGAAAGAGAGAGGGAACAGGAAGTGGTGAGTGGATCTGAGAATGGTGAGTTAGGTTAAACAAATCAAACTCACCATATTTCTGTTTTACAATTGACGCATCGTAGTGAACGTTACCTCTACAAAGAGTGACATTATCTGACGCATCATAGCACGTGATTCCGTCACGCGTTGACACGTCATCACGTGGCGTTATCACGTGGTTTCCATGGAGATATGTTCGTCCTAGCAACGTATAAAGGAGCACCGAGTAGTCGAGATAATGCAGCTCTGTCGTGCAAGCGACCTGAAATGGAAAGATCGCAATTGAATGATGTTTAAGGTCAGGCTTGTTGGCCCTGGCTTTTAGCGGAAATCTGTGTGAACATATTTGCTGTAAAAACGTCAACACTGATTTCCAAATCTCTGACTGGAACGAAATAGAGAAACTTGTTAACAGTTGAAGTAAAATGATCGAAATTTTGTACGAATACTTCCTCATTCCTACTTCATTTCACCTTACAAGTACATGGTGCGATCGCACAGTTAAGATATCAGATGCGGTGTCAAGAAGAAAGTGGTGTCAAGAAGAAAGTGGTGTCAAGAAGAAAGTGGTGTCAAGGAGGAAAGTGATGTCAAGGAGAAAGCGGTACCAAGAGGAAAGTGATGTCAAGAAGAAAGTGATGCCAAGAAGAAAGTGATGTCAAGGATAGAGTGGTGTCAAGAAGAAAGTGATGTGAAGGAGAGTGGTGTCAAGGAGAGTGATGTCAAGAAGGAAGTGGTGTCAAGNGTGGTGTCAAGGGGGAAGTGATGTCAAGGAGAAAGTGATGTCAAGGAGAAAGTGATGTCAAGGAGAGAGTGGTGTCAAGAAGAAAGTGGTGTCAAGAAGAAATTGATGTCAAGGGGAAAGCGGTGTCAAGAAAAAAGTGGTGCCAAGAAGAAAGTGGTGTCAAGGAGAGAGTGGTGTCAAGAAGTAAGTGGTGTCAAGGAGCGAGTACATTAATTCAATTCTCATGTCACCGAGAAAAGAAAATTTCCTCTTTTCTCCTTCATTAATTCTTCTCTACATTTTTCTCTTCCACGGAAAAGTGACCGAGAATTACCATGCCGCGAGTTTCGCTGGACTCTAACCCGAATCTTCCTGAACCATAATGATCATGATGCACAAGCACTGGTAATTATTGTATAAGTTATTTATACCCCTATCCCAGTGAGCCTCCTCTCTCTTTGTATCATATCGTATTATAGATCATCGTCGAGAGATCTTCTAGATATTTGCGAGATAAGATCCTTGTTGTAAACAGAGAAGTTGGTTGAATTCAGTGGTGTATCAGTGGTCTTTCCTTGTATGCATTTGGTTCTAAAGAATAACAGTAGGTCAGTTATTATTCGTACAGTTTTAGAAGGTAAATGTTTCAATCTTCTCCCCTCTTTTCGACTGAATTTTATCAAAACCTGTGGCACTCTCGTAGGTCAGAGAATGAGGAATCGCGACTTGGCATTGTTTGTATTACTACTATAAGTCTTCACATAAAAATGCGTGAAGAAAAACATAATATAACTCATGGTCAGAATACATATTGCCACTCCTATATCGTTCTTCGTAACAGCTACTTATATCTCTAGTGTTGATTTGTCACACAGCTATCGAGACAGACTATATATCGTATGAATTCTTCACTGTCAGTGTCACGACCAAGCTACGCGCCGCGCATTCCTGTGTCGAGTTCCGATCAGAATTCCATCACGATTTTTTTCCTGATTCAAATCATACATTTTCAGATTAAAATCGCAATGATTGATAGGTACGATTTCCGTCGAATTTGAAATTTGAATTTCAGAGCTTCGAGATATTACATCCCTAACATAATAACGCAAATCATATTAAGCTGTTCCCATTGTTTTGATTTAAACAGTGGTCGATAGACACAATAACATTATACACCGTATATAAATCATGCCTGTCTAGTTCAGCTCGGGGATCTAAAGTAGAATAAACAGGGTGGAGGAGAGAGAGAGTGACTCGTTACAGAGAGGGTAGGGGTACAAATTATAGAGGGCACGGCCAGTCATTATATTGTGACGTTTAGCATAAATTTCGTCATTGCATTTGATAAATAAACAGTGATACGAAAATTGGATCGAATATACGTGGTCCTGTCGCATCCTCGTTTCTGATGTTCTTTTTTCGGATTGAAGTAGTGAAATGAGTTTGAAAACGAAAACTAGAGGATTTCCATTGGCCTGCACTATCATCCACTTTCTTGTTGACGTATATGGACAGAAAAACGACCTGCAAGCTAGCCGCATTTCTCTCGTGAATGCTGTCATTTCGAACTTCATTCATCCGGAATTTACTCAAAAACCACTATCACAGACTATTCTATAGAATCTCTTGACTGTATTCACTATACCGTAGCTATAATAGATCTGCGATAAACCTGTGATAATTGTCCAACTGCATCGCTAAATTAAGCCTGATCACGTATAGAATTGTCACGTGACTAAATCACGCGTGTCACTTGATGACCAAATTAGGGGATTTAACAACCTTTACGCGTGTCCATCAATTAATATGATAGCCAAAGTGCGATATAATACCGATCCTTGGTATATATCTTGTCCTTTATCCTATTATACACAGACAAATATAAACCTACTACTACATCGTGATATGATGAATTAGCGGCAATGACCGTTAATTAATATAAATCTGATCGGGAAATTATCAAGAAGTTGAATTCTAGTTGATCCTGTTGCTTTGTCTTGCTAAGATATCGTGTTTTTGACAAACCTGTCAAGATCTGTCCTGTATGTGTAAGCGCGGCCTTCATACCCAGTTCTTGATAATGAACAATGACTTTGTGCTGCTTTTCATATACTCATTTCTTGAAAACCAAACTTACCAGCCTCCCAAATTCTGCCGCAATAACTTATTTTTCCTCCCCTCCATCCCACACACTCACACACTCACACCCCTCCATCCCACTTTTTCCTTACCTGAAGTGCGGTGGTAGAGTCCTTATCCAGGAGTGAAGTTAGTCGGGATGCTGTAAATTTCACCAGCTCAAACTCCCTCTCAGGGTCCATTAACGGATACCCCTTCACTTCCAGTCCTGGAAATATATGTCTTTAATTGGATAATGAGAGGTAATTGGATAATGACTTATGTGAATAGGAGTGGGAGAAGGAGAGAGGGATGTTTTTACCACTAGACAGGTGCTGTTAATGACACCATTGTTTATGTGTGTGAGTTGGTGCTTTATTTAGGTGGTTGTCTATTGAAAACTAAAGGTCTAGACAGTAGACACCCATTTCAGCTTTGGGAGAGTAAAATAAATTAGACTTTTTAGAGTTTGTACCGGCTAAAATCTCCAATAACTTTTCTTCTTTTCCTCATATAAGGATGTGCTGAGCACTAAACATCGGTATTCCGATAATACAATCAGCTGCGCAAATAACATCCATATCTATAGCTCGAAATCGTGTCTTTTGGTTGGAAGTTTGTCCGATGATTCCTATACCAGAACATTTGTCGAAATTTGTCATATGCCAAAACTTTTGAATCATATATGGAAGTGTACATAATATCTGGAAGTCTATAAACTTCTCCGCCAGACAATTTTCTGTTACTGTTTAGTACCACAGTGCAATTCCCACACCACTTCCAGCAACTTTTCCGCGAATCTGGCGTTTCCCATATATATTCTGTGAAATTCCGGGCGTCTTTACCCCGAAATTACCACAACTTTGAGCATTATATATCCGAGAAAAGTAGAGGAGAGAGAGGGGGATGTTACAATGAATTTACACAGATTTTATACGCGAGCAGTGCAGATATTGAGCGAACTTGGATAGAGGAAGAGAGAGGGGGAGTAACTGGGATTACAACTTCGATCCAGCTCCAAAACAGCTATATATATATATTGATAGCTCTCTCCCGAGTATAGCTTTTCTGTGTAGGTGGGTAACTGCCACCATATCCAGTTAGACTTTCCGATCATCATTGCACTTATATCATAGAAGTCTGTAATTGAGCTTTGTTTTGGAGTATATATCCGTGTGAAAATATGTAAGTTTGGAGTTGTTGGTGTCAGATCGATAGTGGCAGTGAGTGTCGTAAGTATTCAGTTCGGCTGTCTTAAGTACTCTTACTTACCAGATCGCAGAATGCAGACATAGTCAGACATGTGACATTGTGGCACACATCACCTATGCCAATTACACAACACTTGTGACACTGATATTCTTGATTATTACAGTAATATTCATGTATCATAAGGACCGCTAGTTAGTGTTCCTGCACTCCTCTGGGAGACAGATGTTGAGGGGGCGGTGGGGACCCCAGAGACCATCTGCTAGGGTTCCGAGAAACATGCCAGATGATGTATTCCTAAATGCCTCGAGAAATGACACCTTTTCGTGACACCTCGATGCTTCCGAAGTTATAATCGTAATGATCTAAATTTGATGATTGATTTTTTATCGATTGAAGACGAGGTCTTCGACGTCACTAACACGAAAAATCTTCCTCAGATTGATCCATCACTAATCGATAATGTGATCGATTTGACATGCAGATAATGATTGCAGTAGTAATCATGAACATTCCGAAGGACAGTCTTGTAGGTCTTCGTGAAAAATGAACTGAGTGGCAGGCTTCACACTCCTACGGAATATAATGTAGTTGACACCACTTTTTCCCTTGACACCAATAATATGTTGTTGGATCCACTTTGTCCCAACACTGTTGCCTTTGACACCAGTTCCTCCAGTCACCACATCCCACTTGACACCAGATCCCACTTGACACCATTCCATGACACCGAATCATCAATCAAAAGATCCAAACATCAGTCAATATTGATGCATATTCATTATATTGTGCATGATAGTGCACACCAACAACACACACACATACACACACACACNACACACACACACACACACACAAGGGCTTCATCATTCCCAGGACTTCATTCAATAACCGATTTTTGATGTCCCGGACTCTTTGAACTGTACGCTTTATCGCGACTGTCAGGTGCTGCAAGATATCTGCCACCGATCTTCTGTAGCAGCGTGGGAGCATATAATCGTGATAACTTCAGAACCCCAACTGGTCGACTAGCTTTGGATACTCAATACTCATAGTAAACACTGGAATTTAAATCAGCTAGATCAGTAAGATTAAGATGATTTGAGTCTTTATTCTACAATATACTATTCTCGATTGCCCTTACTTTCCACAAAATATGACAACGTTCACAGCTTTTGACGCTTCTGTATTCAGATTTGACGCACATCGACCCACTGAAATTTCACCTGTAAACCGATCAACACTCTCTATACGTAGCTTTACCCAAGCAATCGTCACACAAATCCAAACTCTAGCTCGACAACTTGCCAAAAACCTAGGTGTCAGTGACTGGATTATTGCTCACTTATATAGATCTGTGACAGTTCTTGTCAAAGTTATATTTAGGGAAACCAACACGACAGCATATATTATGATTTATGACAGCATAACTTATTAATAGTAACTGGGATATTTTGACAGCCTGCTGAAATGTAGTAGCGATCGTGAAAGCCCGGGATGACGTTAAATGAAGAGGTCAGGGGATTGACAGATTTTGTCAGTGAAATCGTCGTCACATGATTCTTCACTGATGACTTTGTTTCGAAGTTCAGCCGATAATTAAGCTCGAAAAAGGAAGAGTTATAAATAAAGTGCCCTCTCTACGTATAATTGATTCCCATAATTACTGACTTTATATATTCGAAAAGAAAACCAATTCATCGGAATTTTCTGTTCTTCATGGGCACTTGTGCTCTATACATGCTTCTCTGGAGCGAATTTCTTCCGTAATACTTAAAGCATCATCCAAGTTTCACATAAATGGGAAGTGATCGAGAAGTTTATCGATTACCTGACTCGGTTTGGTAATTGGTCCGAATGTCTGGCCTAACTATTTCTATTGTTATGAAGTCTTAGAATCCCCATTGATATTTTTGTGATTGTTTTTCATCCTACCCACTTTCCAGTGTGTTGTGCTCGTTGTGAAGCCTGGGATATTAGCAGGATATTTTCAGGGTAGTGCTTTTTGAGGTTTCCAACATCTTTATTCTCGATGCTGCATCGATGATGCTGTTTGAGCTTAGGATTGACCTTGATCTAACTCAATGAGCTTCTAAATCAACCTGCATCGCTTTTCTATTCGATGAAGCCGAGTTTTGAGATTCGCATTGCCCGAAAGTTGCTTATTGGACCGGACCAATACATCAGTGAAATGTGTGGCTGCTTGGAGACCATTAGACTGTCGGGAGAGACGACAGCACAACAACAAATATAACCTGATAGGATATGCACAAATCATGATGTCATAGATCTCATCATTAGTCACTCCATTGGGCAGAGAGGGATGGGAAACAAAGTGACCGGCATGATGTTGCGTGGAAACACGCCGGGTCGTTAAATCGTGGCTGGCAAGATCTGAACATAGCTGGGAGTTTCAGTCTATCTCACGAGCAGATTCACTCATTTCAGGGTGAGTGGTGACTGGTAAATCAGGTAGTTTCCCAGAGAAGGAGAACGTGTAATGGATCAGGAATCAATCAGGAAGTAGAGTTCTCCCAACCCAATACTGATTCATACTGGCTCACGTACTGATTCAAACTGATTCATACTAGCTCATGATACAACCAATAGAACAGCCGAGTATGGTTGTTTTCCTGATATCGCCAACCACACGAGCATGTGTCCTCGCTGTATCTGAGTTATACCCCCACAGAGTTTGTATGAGAGTCAGACTGAGGTTGGCCTATATATCACTTGATCATAACCATCAAGCACGACCGTATTATTCCGCTGTTATGTTGACCTCCCCGTATTGCTCGATTATCAGTAACTTCACGGTTACTTCTCAATCAGAGATTTACTTCAATCAGAGTTGATGCAGAGAGACCCAATTATTGTCTAGCGACCATGATGGCCTAAGGATGACTTATAATGAGGGTTATATTATTCGGCAAACCATACAAAGTTATGTATCACAAGATATCTATAAGTGCATGATATAGGATACATAAAAACCGATACAATGTAGATTTGTGCTATTACACCGAGTGATTATATTATATAAGTAGGATGTATGTTTGTATGCGCATTTGTGCGTTTGTATGCGTGTGTGTATGCTCCTCGGTTCCCCATAAATGTATTTCCAGTGGAAAAGACATACCCACTGGTTTCGTCACTATTCATAATTGGGTGCTCGTATCGTAAGGGTTCGCCCTAGTTTAAACTAGGATTTTGTCTTTTTTTCTTGACCTAACTCCTGACATCAACCGTTAAACGTGACCGACTTATTTTGGAAGTTAGCCAACATGGGTTATCCAGTCTGCGAGAAGAACATTTTTTGGATCGTTTCATGAGAATTTCATCCATTTATTCTGGACTTTTCTCCCAACCAGCGTACTATACATCGCGTTCTCTGAGTTTTTGCCTCTGTTTACAGTCCCTAAACAGTCTCCCATTGAACCGAAATCTCCTTACAGTCGATGAACGATAGTCCAGTCCTGTGTAATGGCAATGCAAGGTATGGCTTTGTAGTTAGTTCCTGCAATGATAAGCCTCTTTGATCGATTGTTATTTGACCTCAAAAACACGTATCTCCATTATTCATTTGTCCAGTTTTGAAATTGATATTTGTTGACTTTGTGTATGTTTTCAGGAAAACATCGGTCATAGACAAATTCTATCACAATGTCACGCGGAAGAAATCGCTTGGTAAGCTTTGTGACATTTCCTTGTGTTTGAACCACAAAACTCGTTACCATGGTAACACCTCGTTGCCTAGGTTACCACTCGGTGTTTCGTGAAGACCCGTACACACCGAAACCACGCGGTGCCCAAGGGAGGTCGTTACTGGATGTTACAACCACAGGTACGACCACTACTGTCACGAACTCAATCAACTTTACTTATCAAGTATAAATTTTCATTAAGCGCCATAGCAATCTGTCTGTTGATGTGGACACAACTCTGACCAAGTCGATCAGCACAATCCCACACTCACACAAATTGATTTCCAACCTGACCCTATGACCCACTCGACCCTATGACCCCATAACTCACTCGACCCACTTGACCCGATGTCCCTGTATACAGGATTGAGCAACACGATAGGGTCGCCACTCTACATCCTGACTGGTGTGGTGCTACGGCACAAGGCAGGCCCGGCCCTCATCCTATCTTACCTGATATCAGCTGTGTCAAGCATCTGCGCAGCTCTCACTTACAGGTGACATAAGCTGATTGATTGATAACTGATGCTCATATAACTCAGCTCAACACTGTTATCAATACTCAGTTTTTTGTCATAAATCATCGACAAGACTTGGAATCTTTTCAATTAATCATGGGATCATGCATAGAGATCCCATACATTAACTAACGGTAGTAAGAACATCCAGAACATTCTATACTCTCCAAAACTGCCCTACAGATCTCTTCCTCTTTATAAAGGAGTACAATTCCAAAGCATGTTTATCATGGTTACCATGGATGGAATGCACTTCGGTCGACCAGCCTACTGCAATATTTTCCCAAACCACAAAATTGCCCATAATTCACCTCACTCTCTATACATCGCCAATTCACGACCAATTCAAATCTTTCTCTCCCACGATTTCCGCCTTATTTCATCATGGAAATCCTATTTCCGTGTGTTCAGAGATTCTTCCACAGTCCACATCATGTATCTTCATGGTGTTTTCAACACTGGGTATACTCATGCACTGACAAAGCCCAGAATTCTAAATTGAGCATGCTGAGATTCATGATCTCAGCCCTGATATGAACAAGACTGTCTGGTCCAGACATATCCTCCATCTTATGGCCCTCCTCATAAATATCAGATCCTCTTTCCACCTTATACTATTCACTTTATTCCAAACAGCATAATATCACCCCAACAAAATCTCCAATAAACGTCCACAAAGCACAAAATTGCCACTCCGAAACAACTGGAGCTCACATTTTCTCCCACTCAGTGAGCTGGTGAATCAGGTGAACACGCGCGGCTCAGATTACGTCTACTCCTACGTTGCTATGGGGGAACTCTACGGATTCCTGATAGGGTGGAACCTCATCCTAGAATATTGCGTCGATGTGGCGTCCGTCTGCAAGGCTCTCACAAATCATATCGATAGGATATATCTAGATGGGGATATCACGAAGTGGCAGCAGAATACTGTCAGTATTCCATCGGACTATTTCAGTGATTATATCGACATTTTCAGTGTGGCGCTGTGTCTCATACTCACAATGGTCGTGGCTATGGGCGGCAAGTTCTCGAATGTTGTCAACAATTTCATGACATGTTTCAACCTCGTGTGCTACATCAGCATCATAGTGTTTGGTTCATTTTCCTGTGATATCAGTTACTGGTATTCCGTCCCTGAGAGCACGAACAAATCACTCATGGGCGCCGAGGCGGCTGTGACCGTTGCGGCGAAAAATCCCGCCGGCAGTTCGTATCCGGTGGGGTTCATGCCGTTCGGGCTGACGGGAGCTTTCCGCGGTGCGGGTTCGTGCATCTTCGCTTTTGCGGGATTCCGGGCGATATTCTCCGACGGAAGTGTGAATTCTAGAAACCCGAGGAAGGACTTACCAACTGCGTCGCTCACAACTCTGATGGTGTCATGTGTGCTGTATGTCGGTGTCAGCTTGGTGGTGTCTTGCATGGTGTCAGCGTATGAAATAGATGTGGCGGCACCGATATTCAGTGCGTTCAATGAGCATGGATTAGTACCTCTTCAGAAACTGCTGGCCATCGGTGCTATCACAGGTAATAGGTCTTTCAGAATTCACATCTATTAATTGAGATCGTCTCACAAGATTTTCCTTGTCAATCGTTAAAAGAATGATCAGGGTTACCCTTGACAATCACATCTTTTTCACTCATCCAGGTTTAGTTCAAGCAGCGGTGTACAAGTTCCTCCCTCTACCTCCACTACTCACCATGATGTCGGATGATGGACTGCTCTTCAAGTTCCTCGGTGAAACTGATCACGAGACAGATGTTGGTTGAATATTGGTCCCTATCTTTGTCGCTGATTTAGGATCCCAAAGTTCTGTCAGTTTTCATCCTCACCAAACTAACATTCTCACACACTTCGCAGTCACAGGAGAATCACATCAAAATCACGCAGTCACACAATGTGAAATAAACTTTGATCCATTCCAGGGTCCGTTCAAAGGCACCATCTTCTACGGATTTGTCTCTACCATGTTTGTAGCGGTGTTTGTGCTGGAGGAACTGATCGATATGCTGTCAATAGGAACTCTCATAGCATACATGATGGCTAGTGTCTCGCTGATCAGACTCAGATATGTTCCCTACACTGAGCTCAATGGTTACGGGGGACGGGGACCGTGCAAGAGTTAGTAGAATTATTCTTGGCACTTGGCCATTTTTTATTCCTGGCACTCAGCCATTCCAACAAAACGAAAATCAGAGCCAAGACTTGGCTTAACTCTTCTCTCTTCCCCCAGGCAACATTTTCACGGAACGCAAAGTGAAGATAGCCCTTCTCATCTACATGACAGCCGCCTGCACATTCGGACTCCTCACAGCCAACCTCGACTGCAAGTCCATCATATTCATCATTGCCGCCATCATCCTTTCCATAATCATGGTCGGGTGTGGACTGCTCATCTACATCCAACCCCAATGGGTGTCAAGACTCCACTGTGGCCCGTTTCAGCAGAGCGTGTTTTACTGCCCCGCCGTTCCTACCCTCCCTCTATTCGCCATCTTCCTCAACGCCATCCTCCTCATGCACCTCAGTTACAAAACATGGATCAGGTTTGTGATATGGATTACTATCGGACTTATCGTGTACTTCACCTACTCAATCCGGAATTCAAACCTGTCCGAAAGGAACAAAAACAGTCAGACAATGGGTGATGAGATACCGACTATCATCAGTGTAGGTCCGATTAACGGCTTGCCCACTCAACGGACTCGCTCGTCGCTCTACTCGTCACGGGAATCGTCACGGGACTCCAATTGTGTCCCACCCGTCGCGATGAGTGGCCCACGGCGGGCATCAACCCTCACAAAGCAGGCGTCGATCATGCAGGAGTCGGGTATGCAGATCACAAGTTTCCCGGACCAGAGCTCGGGTAGTTTTCGGAGGTCGTCAGAGCAGGACGACGGCGGCGGAGGGGGGAGTGCGAGGGCAAGTCCGAGTAACCGGATGCAAGTGACGAGTTTCCCCGACCGAACTGTTTTGGGTATAACTCGAGATTCAGATCGTATCATGAAAATGACTAGTTTTGCCGCAGCTCGCTCCAACACAGCCCCAGAACTCGAGCATTTCACGGATCCACGTGCAAGTGTGAGTGAGGGCGCACGTGTGTCTGAACGCTCACAGAACACACGTGGTAGGAGGAAGGGTAGTTTGCGCAGCTATCATTTACAAAACAACAGTTTCCCTCAACAGAGCAGGCGGCAATCGTGTAGCGTTGCCATGGTAACGCAAAGTAGCCGCTCTCAGAAAACAATACCGCCTTGGCGACTGCCGCGTAACCAAGACATATCCGGAGGGGGGAGCACGAAGAATCGTGATGAAGAGGTCACGGTACGGTTACGGGAGTGGCGCGATTTCTTACGTAAACAGGCCGAGGAGCGGCAGTTGGCATGGTCCATGTCAAAACTCCACGGAAACAATACAACAATCCTAGAGGTCCCGGGCTCGGATGTTTAGTTGGGTTCAGAGGAGATCATAGGAGGGAGAAAACATTCTCCCCAAAATATAACCGAGACAAAATATAGTTTCTCTAGTTTTTTCTTTAGTGATATAATACAATATAATTATGATTTTTAAAGAATGACCGTGACGAATATAGAATGTTATGTGTCATATTGTGATTTTATTGAACCGAACTCATATTATAGATGACTCACCGCCTTGTGATGAACTGTTTTGATGAAGGAGCACGATTTCTACCTCATCTACACGTAGCGATAGCGTGATGTTAGGGGTTTTATCACTGAGAGAATCCACACACAGACACCCAGCTAACGTGAGGGCTGAAGGGAAATAGAGATGAAGATAATTTGTAATTCTCTGCACAAAATGTCGGTCCAAACCAAAGAACAAGCGGAATCGAAGCCCCTGAGCGGATACTAAATGTTCTCAAATTTGGTCTCAACAATCAACCGACCTGGGTACGAAGACAACTCCACATCATTCCAATCGATACACTCATCTTCATCCACATTCTCTTCTTTGTCTGTTTTGTCACCTTCATATGTGCCGCTCCTATAGAAAAAGTCATTCAAAGCAATGAAATCTATTCGCAAAATAACTTTGCAAAATAACTATCAATTCCCTTCAATTCATTGTTGAGATCATGGATTGTTAGAACTTACTCATCGAAGATTTCCAAGTCTAACTCCATATCAACTCTCCACTGGTAGGCCCTAACTCCACCTTCGACAGGAAGTCTAAACGTTGCAACATCAACCTGGTTAAAAGAGGGGAGTGATTTCAAGAGTGGTGTCAGGAAAAAGGTGTCAAAGTGGTGTCAACGTAGAGCAGTGTGAGAGGAAGTGGTGTCAGTGTGGACTTCAAAGTGGTGTCAAGTCACAACAGTGTCTGGTGCCAGAGAAAGTGGTGTCAAGGCGTCAGAAAGAAGGCATCGAAGATTTGAAAGTTGTGTCAGTGTGAACTACTAAGTAGTGTCAGAGGAAGTGGTGTCAAGACCTACTTGTGACACTACAAATTCCACGTAATCCATGTATTTCCCAGTGAACTCATCCAAATAACGCAGTGTACAGTGTATACCATCTGAATGTTCACAGGCTAGTAGCAGAGGCAAGGTTACCAAGGATACAATCTGACGTTTCTCAGGGTACCTGAATTCGCGAATTTTGAATGAACTCTGAGAAAATTGAGCGTAATAATTCGACGATTCTCACCATAAGATCTCCTCGATTACCTCCAAGTTATGGAAGTTGGTTCATTCGCAGCAAAGACCACCGTTTCCGGCTTCATACTGTGGTTCTTATCAGATGCCAGCATGATAAACTGAAAACAGTGATGATAGTAATCATGCGGAAGAGTGGTGTGGATACGAGATAAAATAACTTTGCAGAGGAGCAAGGAGTTTACCTTGTATCCGGCACTCCTGACATCATCGTGATGAAGTACGGTAAATGGAATGGGCGTGGCTTCGTCACCTTCTTCTGCTGAAGTGGTAGCGACTTCCGGGCTGGAGTCTGAATATGTTATTTCATTGGGACAGCTGTTTGTCGTATTCACCATATATTACGCCTCCATTGGAATCCAATCAAATGAAATTTACCAGTGATAAGCGTTGTTATCTGGTTCCCCAAATCTGTTACTTGTTTTAGCGTGTGCTGCCCCACTTTACTGTGTATACACGGGATGAACACACGGCTTGTCAAGTTACTTGTTGGGTGATCAAAGTCCCCTGACACCTGAAAATTAGTGAAGCGATAAGAACAGGTTATCACTTATCACTTATCGCTGTCGATCAGAGAAATCATCTTCCCACAGAACTAATATCAATGTCTTACAAAGCTACCTTGACATCGAATGGGGACACAATCTGACTTCCCGATATTTCAACACCAATACCAGTGACAGTTGCGTCAGCTCTGAAATATTAACAGTGGTATCACAAGTCACAACGTGTTGGTTACACTCTGGCTGCGGCTGGTCACAGAATCAATGTTTGGTTCGCGTCTGGCGCGATGATAAAATCATGACCGACACGCGCGCGCTGAGAAGATCCTTCGCAATGTCCACTTCGGCGACAATCCAAATTCAATCCTTTTTCAAGGTTTGACATGAGATTTTTGGGTTTGAACCTGGTGTTAAGCGGTGTTGAGTTGAGTGATAACTCTGCTGATCTGACAGAACCTGCAACCTGTCCAAGTCGGCATCTGATCTGGTGAGTTTTACAGGATACAACATTGGGCAGTGGGTGCGGGGGAGAGGAAGAAGGTTTTGGTGTACTTGCCGGCTCTGGCTGGGCTCCTGACAAATAGAAATGAGAAAATATGAAGGTTTATTGCAGGAGAATGTTCATAGATTTGAATGGTAGAGATTGTCTACTTTGCGGCGCATGACTGAACAATCATATCATGATTTATGAGCATCAGCAACGTGCACAGCTATTAGAGAAATTGTTCAAATAATAATCAATCATCGTGTTAATAGTTCATTCAAATCGTAACTAGAAAAGCACTGCTCTTTAGTGTGATCAATAGCTCGATTCAGATGAATCGGAATTCAAACACAATGATTATCTCATTTAAAATCAGAGCTAACATTAATTTCAGTTATTTCTGAAAACCTGGATTTTGAGGTAGAGACAAGTGGCTGACTGCTGACCGAACGTTCTCAAGATATTCCACCTCCATTTCAACCACAAGATCATGCTTGATTTCAACTGATATCGTGTCTGAAAGTAGATGTCTGCTTGTTACAATAATACAAAAAGTGGATTCTTCAAATTTTCGATTATTTGAGTAAATCTATCTCAATCTATCAGCGATCTATCATCATAGGTCTATCTAAGAATTCGGTTTGTTATCGTAACACAACAGCAGGTCATGCATGACGCTGCAGATTGCAATTGTGTGCAATCATTATTGCATTTCTTCCAGAGCATGATGATTCTTGATAAACATAATCAAGACAATTTGAACGCTGAAAAACGCACCTATGCCATTTCCACTTTTCTCACATTGCGGCAAATTCCCACCGTGGAAACGTGTGAGCTGTGGCTTGCAAAAAACACCGGAATTAATCTCCGATTACCACCACAAATCATAGTTTAACACAACTCACATGTTTTAAAAAAAACATCTCTCTCTCTCAGTATATGGATCTGTGGTATCCAAGCTACTCAACATAACAAGCAGAGCTCAGCAACAAGCAGATTGAGATTTCTCTTGCTAGCAATCTGTGTGTTTGATTCCGCCAGGAAAATCAGTTGTATCGCAATATGAGGATTCAGCGTTTGAATTTTGATTAAGTTTCGGAGAAGTTTCAGCTTTGAATGCAGTTTTTGTGAGAGTGAAAAGCGAGAAGGAATCAAAGAAAACTCCCAAGGAAAGGAAGCCGTGTAAAGACCTCAGTCCTCAATCAAGATGGTGGAAACGGAGAATATTCTCCAGACGTCGAATGACATGAATGACATCCCCATAGAAACGCACGTGATATTCGATATTCTCCTAGCAATATTCATTCTATTAGCACTGCTCCTAAACATCCTGTTATCCAATGTGTACTACAGGAATGATCATATTATCACCCATCAGGTAAGAAATGGTCCACCATTCTGAGTAATATGAACTAATTTTGTTCAATTTCCAAGTCAAGGACCCTAATTGAACTTTCTCAATGACAAATCATGTCAAAAACGAAGTCTTTATCTGCTCCCCTCACACAATAACACAACCGCAGGGTGTGTTGGTTATAACTCTAGTAGTAGCAAATCTCCTCTGGACCATTGGTATCTTCCCCTTCTCACTAGCAGCTGCTCTGGTGAAAGTCCCAGGAGATAACTCCGCCAGTCAGGGTCTCTGGATATTCCAGGTTGGTCCGTGATAACTCGATCAAAAAAATTTAGCCTTCCTATTCTAGCTATGCGTCAATGGTTACTATTAACCATCGGCGCCGCTTATTCATTGACATCGTTATCAAACATATTTCACCCAGTCTGTGCCTGTATTTCACCAAATCTGCAATTTTAACGAATGATCTCGCTCCAGGACCCAGTGTGTGGGATTGTCGGATTCGGCAACGCGTTCATCCCACTAGGCAAACTCTTCACTATCATCCTCATGCTATGGGAGCGGAGTGTGGCTATCCTTCTTGAGCCATATTACAAGCGGCTCATGGATAAGTGGATATTCGCCGCCCTAATCCTCTCCGCTTGGTTTCTCGCCCTGCTGTGCGGGCTAATTCCGCCCGCACTGGGCTTCTACTCGGATATCTCGCCCGGCAAGGGAACCTGTTTCCCGCCCCTCAACGTGTGGGCAGCAGTTGTGTTCTACATCGTTTTCCTTCTATTCGGGGTTGGGATGATCATGTTGATGGCGAAGAAGAAGGAAGCTCCTCCAGATTCCGACCCTCTCCCGCTCCCGGCCACGCCCGAGTACACCACGTCAGTGAAAACAGTGGGGCTAGGGAGGAAACAAGTCACGACTGCCCAGGGCAAGGTGATCATCGATTACGAGAGGGGTAAATTCGAGACGATCTCACCGTCCGATTCCATGGGTCTCGTGGTGAAGTCTCCACTCAAACGCGAGCTTGTCTCGGCCAAGAAATCCGTCCGGGATAAAGACCTCGTCGACTACGATCTACATACCGGCAAGAGCAAGATGAGCAAGGAGTACAACGGGGTTCTTGCTCTTTTCGCGGTGTACGCCATGACATACCTCCCATTTGCTATCTGCAGCGTTGTCTTGGTACCCTACGGGGTGGATAATATCGTCACACTGCTTCTCTACAGTACCGTGTGGATGGATCCCCTTGTGTTGCTGATAACTCGAGTGTTGTTGAGGAGAGCGATTGATAGGATGTGTTTCGAGGTGTGTTGCGTTGAGTTGCAGTGTTGTTCAAAACCATCGGTACGGTAAGAGACGGGTGTTGGAAATGAGGGGGAAAAGAGACGATGAGATCCTTAAGCTCAATGACTGTGAAAGAGAATTAGTTCTGGATTGGGTTTCTGAGATTGGCAGTATTGATCCATTGGAGAACACAACGAACATATGGTTGCGTGTCTGAACGATGGTAACAGAAAAAGAACTGTGGGTAGGCTTACATTTTGGAGGATGTTAAACAATTCAAGAAACTGATGTGTCATTCGAGGATCATCTTAAACTTATTCGACTTTTCCCTGCTATACATATGGTAAAGCTTATGTCAAACTTTCTGTGTGAATCTTATTTTAATTGAAATACGTTTTCTCTGAAACTGCATACCTTTATTTTGTGCCATTTCTCTGTAGAAAGTTATGAATGGTGTGTGACTGTTGGGAGGGAGTGTTTTCAAAACTTGGATCGGGCAGTTCAGATCTCCATCATAAGTTACCCCTGAAATTTTGGGAATTTGAAATGATTTGATCGTACAAAACCTATGATTTTATAGAAAAATTGTTTCTCTTTTCAATGTCGGCATCTATCAGTATAGCATCACCATACCTTTCTTGTCGTTAGAGAGGGACAAACTTGCGGTGAAAACAGAAGCTCTCATCTCAGTTCGATCAAACACTGCACACGCTGACACCACTCCTTGCTCTACAGTACACTCCAGTATACCTGCGGCAGTGCGGCAAGGATAAGTATCTTGAAATCCTTTTCAGCTTTTGGTGTTTAGCAACATCTTTGGTTGCCTTACAGCGACATTATGAGCCGGATAGCAACAACTTTGCATTTCTCGGTGGAGAATCGGGGATGAATAAACGGGTGACGTGATTGTCCGTAGTTCTATGATTTTGGAGTTTTAGGTCGGTAATGGGACGTCAAATGAACAGTTACAGACAATTATCGTATTAGGCGCATGAGTCAATGGTTCACCAATACCCGGGTTTGGTGGTTTGCTCCCGGCTAATGGGGTGCCCCGTGATCGAGATTTAACTAGCAAGAACCAGTACCATTGGTGTACTCAAGAATCGTGTTGGAATATTCGAATTTCGCGACATAAATGGTCTTCGGGGAGCATGCCGGGAAACATCTGAAAGGTTATCCCTGTCATGACACTCACCAAACATCTGCGGGGACACGTTCCCTCCAAGAGGGAAAGATCGCCGATACACAAGCAGCGTGAGTCGGTTTACCGCCGCCATACTCTCGTAAGCCGCTGAATTGCTCGGCACTGAAGCAAGATCTTTCGGAGTAGTATCATGTGATGAGATTTTCTGCGGAGGGGTGGTGTCGCGTGGCGGATCACGCGTGAGGCGCAACGCGAGAGTGGTGAGGAGTTCGATCTGGTCGAGAGATAGCAAGATCTGCGCTGGGTCCAGTTGGAGTTCAAGAGANACCCCCCTTGCTCACCATTTCTCCGTCTCTGGTCAGTGAAACTGGTGGTGCGAATGTAGCTCTGAGCTCCATACCCTGGATTATATTAGCTGTATCGTCGTCCTCTGCGGACAACTTCCTGGGGATGTATTGACTTGGATTATAGGCATCAGAGGTTTCAGTTGGCAGTCATGGTATCAGTAATCGGGAATGCCATCAGTGAAGGTCTATCGGCCATCACCTACCTCTGACTCCAAGCTTCAGCAGCGTTTGTTATCGTGTCAAGACATGGATCTTGTTTCCTCCGCTCTGTGCACACCTCCAGACCTGATACTTCGAGTTGCACCTGATAATTACACCTGAAAATTGTAGGGCGTGTTAGCAGATATCAGTGACTTACCTCCAGATTTCAAGTCATGTAGTTGAGTTTGAATCATGTGGTTGAGGTTGAACCAGTAAACGACCAAACTTGTCCCAGAATACCGCGCAATGTTAAGTGGATGGATTCACAGACAGGGGAGAGGGAGACAGATGGAATTTGGGGTGTGTTCAGGCAGTGTGAGAGAGTGTGAATTGTCTACATTCCGATATCACAGACGTCGGAAAGACATTGATTGGGATGCGATTGACCAGCCCTCTATTGAGCTACTGGCAATATGACACCAGTCCGACATCACAGCATTAGATGAGGCGGACACCACTTCATGCTGGCACCACTTTGAATTAGACGCCACAAAACGCTCCGACATGACTGCTGACACCACTTCCAACGAAGTCCTGACACCACTTTGACTTTGACACCACTTGTTTTTGACACCACTTCCATGAAATACTTTTGTCAAGCTCAGACACCATTTTAGCTCTCTTGAACTACTTCCACACCAATTTATCCTGACACAACTTTGAGGATAACCATTTTGCCGTCAATGGTTGTTGTGACGTACCGCGCGGGAACATTTTCTTCCTCAGCCACGTGGCTGGAAATTGATGACCAATTTATTGAAAACACGCGCGTTTGCGGCGCGCAATGCAAACAATTGCAATGACAACTCCCTGAGTGATTTGCCGCGCGCCGTACGCATATGCAACTTTTTCTCAGGAATTTGCCACTCAAATGACATGTAATTCTCCCGAAACCAAACCTGTTTTGGGTGGATTTGATGTGGTTGTGGTATGACCTATCCACAATAACGCGTGATAGCAGGTTATCAGGAGAGGAGTGGAGAGTGATAAGGGTCACGTGACAGACCAATTCGTTATCTGGCAACTCCTGGGATAAAACCATCAGAACGATAAATTTCATTGGGTCAAAAAAGGAATGATGGGTGTTCACTACACAGAAAAACGAAGTAAATGGGAAAGTTCCTGTCTTATTCGATGTCTCATTTGGAAATTCCGCCACCAACTAACCTTGCAATGTTTTACAGGGCACACAATCTCTATATCAGTTATCTCCACTCTGACACTAGGATATGACAGTGTGTTGATATCGGAGTTCGGTGGTATTGAAACCGTATCGTCAACTAATTGTGTGCCTGAGGCAGTGGCTTAGACACACTTGTGCTCGTACTTAGTAGACAAAAAATCTCAATGAATCATGTCGCTTCTCATAGCTTTAAATGCTGTAAGTTTGTTGTTATAAATGTTGCTATTTTTAGCAACATTCAACATGCTAACTTACTGAGAAACGTCAGTGGGAAGATTTAAGGAGAATTACCTTGGGAATTGATATTCATATCAAACGTTTGTGATAGTCTGACAATTGCTTCATGATCCACCAATACCTTGCAAGAGATGAAAATAAGTAAGGAATAAAGTTTTAGATTTTCAATTAATAAATATCATTTTCAATTAATAAACATCATTTTTAATTAACAAATATCATTGAGTGACATCTCACGCGGCTCTAACGCGTAACTAACTTGGATTGGTTTAATCTTGACAAAGTACGATGGTTGCATTGCTCGTTGATAGTTGTTACAATGGACAACACTGAGAACAGCATCGTGTGACAGTGTTGTAACCATACAAACGGGAGTGTCACTGCAAGAGTCGGTATGAGGAAGCTAGAGATTAAATTTCAATTCCATTTTTTAGCTCCAGAAAATGATGAAGTTAAAGATCCATATCTAAACACGGAATTCAAGTTTAATCGTTATACACACCCGTCTATAATCGCAACAGCAAGATTTCCAATCTTCAGCTTCTTGGTGAGGTGCAGTCCCTCCAAATCCACGCTAGCCGTTATGTCCTCCGCATGCATCTGAACCACGCTATTCAGAGTAACCGTTACCTTGGGAACAGCGTACTGTAACCACACGTACACCACTACTGGTTGTGGTGAGGTCACGTGATCAGTATTCGTCACGTGGTCTGACACGTGACCTGACACCTGATCCAGACATGTGTCAGGTAGGTATGTGTGTACGGAGGAGGATACTTCTGAACCTGAGGTGTGAGGGTTCTAATATCTTCCGAATTCTAGTTTCATCACAGATGTCATGTCGAAAGTCACCAGACGAACAGCTCCTCAGGGAAGCGAGATAGAGCCAAAATTCGACCGGGAATCGATTCAGCGTTCAAAAATACATAGGAATGCGTAATATTTGCATGAAAATGGGACAAAAATTTATCTTCGAGTTTCTGAGCCAAGTATCGGTAAAAGTGATGTGAATGACTCCACACTTTTATGCTTCGATTTCGAGGGTCTCAAATGAAGACTTTACAGGCACTGNTGAGATTTTCTGCGGAGGGGTGGTGTCGCGTGGCGGGTCACGCGTGAGGCGCATCGCGAGAGTGGTGAGGAGTTCAATCTGGTCGAGAGATAGCAAGATCTGAACCGGGTCCAGTTGGAGTTCAAGAGATGAGCCGTATATGAAGACCTGTAGGGTAATATGAAATCATCACCATTGGTTCTTAATAGCTGCTTATAAGATGGAATGCCCGGCGATGATCAAAAACGTATTTTAGACCCCCCTTGCTCACCATTTCTCCGTCTCTGGTCAGTGAAACTGGTGGTGCGAATGTAGCTCTGAGCTCCATACCCTGGATTATATTAGCTGTATCGTCGTCCTCTGCGGACAACTTCCTGGGGATGTATTGACTTGGATTATAGGCATCAGAGGTTTCAGTTGGCAGTCATGGTATCAGTAATCGGGAATGCCATCAGTGAAGGTCTATCGGCCATCACCTACCTCTGACTCCAAGCTTCAGCAGCGTTTGTTATCGTGTCAAGACATGGATCTTGTTTCCTCCGCTCTGTGCACACCTCCAGACCTGATACTTCGAGTTGCACCTGATAATTACACCTGAAAATTGTAGGGCGTGTTAGCAGATATCAGTGACTTACCTCCAGATTTCAAGTCATGTAGTTGAGTTTGAATCATGTGGTTGAGGTTGAACCAGTAAACGACCAAACTTGTCCCAGAATACCGCGCAATGTTAAGTGGATGGATTCACAGACAGGGGAGAGGGAGACAGATGGAATTTGGGGTGTGTTCAGGCAGTGTGAGAGAGTGTGAATTGTCTACATTCCGATATCACAGACGTCGGAAAGACATTGATTGGGATGCGATTGACCAGCCCTCTATTGAGCTACTGGCAATATGACACCAGTCCGACATCACAGCATTAGATGAGGCGGACACCACTTCATGCTGGCACCACTTTGAATTAGACGCCACAAAACGCTCCGACATGACTGCTGACACCACTTCCAACGAAGTCCTGACACCACTTTGACTTTGACACCACTTGTTTTTGACACCACTTCCATGAAATACTTTTGTCAAGCTCAGACACCATTTTAGCTCTCTTGAACTACTTCCACACCAATTTATCCTGACACAACTTTGAGGATAACCATTTTGCCGTCAATGGTTGTTGTGACGTACCGCGCGGGAACATTTTCTTCCTCAGCCACGTGGCTGGAAATTGATGACCAATTTATTGAAAACACGCGCGTTTGCGGCGCGCAATGCAAACAATTGCAATGACAACTCCCTGAGTGATTTGCCGCGCGCCGTACGCATATGCAACTTTTTCTCAGGAATTTGCCACTCAAATGACATGTAATTCTCCCGAAACCAAACCTGTTTTGGGTGGATTTGATGTGGTTGTGGTATGACCTATCCACAATAACGCGTGATAGCAGGTTATCAGGAGAGGAGTGGAGAGTGATAAGGGTCACGTGACAGACCAATTCGTTATCTGGCAACTCCTGGGATAAAACCATCAGAACGATAAATTTCATTGGGTCAAAAAAGGAATGATGGGTGTTCACTACACAGAAAAACGAAGTAAATGGGAAAGTTCCTGTCTTATTCGATGTCTCATTTGGAAATTCCGCCACCAACTAACCTTGCAATGTTTTACAGGGCACACAATCTCTATATCAGTTATCTCCACTCTGACACTAGGATATGACAGTGTGTTGATATCGGAGTTCGGTGGTATTGAAACCGTATCGTCAACTAATTGTGTGCCTGAGGCAGTGGCTTAGACACACTTGTGCTCGTACTTAGTAGACAAAAAATCTCAATGAATCATGTCGCTTCTCATAGCTTTAAATGCTGTAAGTTTGTTGTTATAAATGTTGCTATTTTTAGCAACATTCAACATGCTAACTTACTGAGAAACGTCAGTGGGAAGATTTAAGGAGAATTACCTTGGGAATTGATATTCATATCAAACGTTTGTGATAGTCTGACAATTGCTTCATGATCCACCAATACCTTGCAAGAGATGAAAATAAGTAAGGAATAAAGTTTTAGATTTTCAATTAATAAATATCATTTTCAATTAATAAACATCATTTTTAATTAACAAATATCATTGAGTGACATCTCACGCGGCTCTAACGCGTAACTAACTTGGATTGGTTTAATCTTGACAAAGTACGATGGTTGCATTGCTCGTTGATAGTTGTTACAATGGACAACACTGAGAACAGCATCGTGTGACAGTGTTGTAACCATACAAACGGGAGTGTCACTGCAAGAGTCGGTATGAGGAAGCTAGAGATTAAATTTCAATTCCATTTTTTAGCTCCAGAAAATGATGAAGTTAAAGATCCATATCTAAACACGGAATTCAAGTTTAATCGTTATACACACCCGTCTATAATCGCAACAGCAAGATTTCCAATCTTCAGCTTCTTGGTGAGGTGCAGTCCCTCCAAATCCACGCTAGCCGTTATGTCCTCCGCATGCATCTGAACCACGCTATTCAGAGTAACCGTTACCTTGGGAACAGCGTACTGTAACCACACGTACACCACTACTGGTTGTGGTGAGGTCACGTGATCAGTATTCGTCACGTGGTCTGACACGTGACCTGACACCTGATCCAGACATGTGTCAGGTAGGTATGTGTGTACGGAGGAGGATACTTCTGAACCTGAGGTGTGAGGGTTCTAATATCTTCCGAATTCTAGTTTCATCACAGATGTCATGTCGAAAGTCACCAGACGAACAGCTCCTCAGGGAAGCGAGATAGAGCCAAAATTCGACCGGGAATCGATTCAGCGTTCAAAAATACATAGGAATGCGTAATATTTGCATGAAAATGGGACAAAAATTTATCTTCGAGTTTCTGAGCCAAGTATCGGTAAAAGTGATGTGAATGACTCCACACTTTTATGCTTCGATTTCGAGGGTCTCAAATGAAGACTTTACAGGCACTGACGACACAATTTTTCCACTAAATCAACTCTCCTACTCTCACACTACAACTATCAACCCTCTTTGCGGTCATTTGATGTTTATACTTGCCGTGAAACCACGCCCAAATGACGATTTCAAACCCCTGGGAAGCAAACACAACAAAAACACGAAAATCAATGGGACGCACAGACCCCAAAAAATAATTTCATAGGAGACATACTAAAAATAAGTGTTCCTGGCCTATTTTTTGACGTAGAATTCAAATCTGAAGGAATTTTTGAGCTAGCTGATCGGGAAATCGAGTAAAATTCTAATTCCTTCTCAGAGGTTAGGCAAGAAGTGACCTGGCGAACAGCTCCTCAGGGGAGCGAGGTAGGGCCAAAATTCGACCAGGAATCGATTCAGCGTCCAAAAATACATAAGAATGCGTAATATTTGCGTGAAAATGGGACAAAAATTTTTCTTCGAGTTTCTGAGCCAAGTATCGGTAAAAGTGAAGTGAATGACTCCACACTTTTATGCTTCGATTTCGAGGGTCTCAAATGAAGACTTTACAGGCACTGACGACACAATTTTTCCACTAAATCAACTCTCCTACTCTCGGACTACAACTATCAACCCTCTTTGCGGTCATTTGATGTTTATAATTGCCGTGAAACCACGCCCAAATGACGATTTCAAACCCCTGGGAAGCAAACACAACAAAAACACGAAAATCAATGGGACGCACAGACCCCAAAAAATAATTTCATAGGAGACATACTAGAAATAAGAGTTCCTGGCCTATTTTTTGACGTAGAATTCAAATCGAAGGAATTTTTGAGCTAGCTCATCGGGAAATCGAGTAAAATTCTAATTCCTTCTCAGATGTTAGGTAAGAAGTGACCTGGCGAACAGCTTCTCAGGGGAGCGAGGTAGGGCCAAAATTCGACCAGGAATCGATTCAGCGTCCAAAAGTGCATGGGAATGCGTAATATTTGTATGAAAATGGGACATTTTTTCGGATTCCTGAGTATCAGTAAATGTCGATGATCTCACAGTTTTATACTTCTATTTTAAAGGTCTGTTAGGTGGACTAAACTGGCACTTATTTCGCAACTTTTTCAGCAAATCATCTATCCTACTCTCACACTACAAGTATCAGCGCTCATTGTCATCATTGGAAGTTCATACTTGCAGTGAAACCACGCCCAAAACACGATTTCAAACATGTGGGAAGCAAACAGTGCAAAACACGAAAATCAATGGGACGCACAAAATCAGAAAATTTTTTTACCCAATTTTAATGCAAAAAACATCGATTCCTACGTATTTTTGGACGCTGAATCGATTCCCGATCAAATTTTAACTCCATCTCGCTTCCCTGATGAGCTATCTATCATGCGACTTCAATCCTCACAACTTTGAAGGAATAAATAACGTGTGCACATTCATAAGTAATTTCTAAAGGGTCATGCGTCATGCTGGTAGGAATGTGATGTTGGATTACAAGATGTAGTCACAATGTTGTAGTTACAATCTTGTGTGTAGTCACAATCTTGTGTGTAGTCACAATATTCTCGTGTTGTTGATCATACCATACAAATATTTTGACACTCATTTCGAAACAATGAACTGAAATATCATGGCGCAAAGTACAATTACTGTGGCACAATGTACCTATACATTATACATTGCATAGCATAATATACACTGTATACATTATACATTGTATAGCTGTGTGACATCGCCTCATGAAATACTGTACAGAATGAGACTGCACTTAGGTGCACTTTCTACACAACAACAGATGGTTTATACATAGTTCAATCGAAATTTCTATATTTCTATCAGAAATAAAGTCCAACTACGCAAATATTAATCAGTTAATTGAGAAAAAATTGAGATAACTAATTATTTACCTGCGGCTGAAATAAGAGAGCTCGAGGATTTCATTGCTGGATCGCTGCTGGAGGAAGGACTAGGCTCAACGTAGAAACAGTTCAGGACATCTAGCATCAGAGTGATCTGAAGAGTAAATAAATGAAAAGCTTGTTGAGGTGAAATGGGATCTAACTTTTGGTAATTGGTTGTGATGAAACGTCGAAAAATTGAATAAATTTGAGGCTGAATCCCGAAGATTTATCTTCTATGACCATTTAGCTTCTTTCGCTTACTTATTGACACACACATACAGACTTATTACTGGTAGAAAATAATTTCTCATGCTATCAGTAACTGTGGGTTGGAGTAACCGACCTGTGATGTCTGGAGAGAGACGCTAATGGGTTGGGTGTCAGCGTGAAGACAGATGTCATTGCCACCCCGACTTCCCAGACAAAGTGTCACCTGAGACAATAGATAGCATTCTTTACAAGTCATAGATGTCACCCGAGTTTGCTTCCCAATTTCATCTAACAGAGTTACAACTTTCTCAGATTCGACAAGAGCCTATTTTTCCTCGAAGATTTATCAAAATATATCAAGAATACCCGATCCTCAGCGATAACACCCATACAAACCCCCCTCTACCCCCTACCTCTAGTGTAAGAGGGTGGAGCAGGGGTTCCACCCCTCCCTCATTGAGTGTTGACATGGCCATGTTGGTAAGTCCTATCTTCCAGGGTAGAGAGGAGTAGTGATGGGGAGTCCCTACCAGACCACAGGTCGTCGTGATCGACAGGGGTAACTCCTGGGATAACTTGGATTTGGTTATAACGGGTTTCATCATGGGGTTCATCATGGGGCGATATAGGGATTAGAAGATGATAGGAAGAATAGGGGGGATGGTCCGAAGTGCGGAAATGGGACCGCCTCGCGGCCATGACGTGCCGAAATCGGAATGGTAGCGGCAATTTCACGATCCCGGTGGCGAAATTTCAGGAGAGAAAGAAAGAAAGAGAGTTCTCTCGCTCTGTAATACCTGCGGGTTTATCACACCACACGTCGTGCTCTCATTAACCACACTCACAGCGGGCAGGCACAACAGCGCAGCCCGCAGCCCGGGTGTACTTTGAGTGTACTCAATGATATCCCCCTGAGGGGATCCGTACCCCAGGGTCGTAGAGAGAAGCACGATTGGGGATATGTGGACCTGTGAAGGAGAACAGAGAATGGTGATGAAATTGGACAGATGACAGGTTGACCATATAGATCTGATTGTATCATAGCATGAAAGGGATGCTGATTAGTAACGATTGGTTCGAGTATACGAAGTGAAACATCATGATGTGAGGTATGAAAACCTGGACAGCAAGATACTGTAGCACATCCCACAACAACCTTTCCGAAACCTCTCCCTCCTTAGCAACAACACTCTTAGCAACAGCAGAACCCTCCACCTCAGCAACATCCCTAGCAACCTCTTCGTGTTGCTTAGCAACCAGTTCCCCAGCTCTAGCCCCGTCAGGGGATGCGTCANAATGGGATCTAACTTTTGGTAATTGGCTGTGACGGAACGTCAAGAATTTGAATAAATTTGAGGGCTGAATCCCGAAAATTTATCTTCTATGACCATTAAGTTTCTTTCGCTTACTCATTGACACACACATACAGACTTATTACTGGTAGAAAATAATTTCTCATGCTATCAGTAACTGTGGGTTGGAGTAACCGACCTGTGAGGTCTGGAGAGAGACGCTAATGGGTTGGGTGTCAGCGTGAAGACAGATGTCATTGCCACCCCGACTTCCCAGACAAAGTGTCACCTGAGACAAGGGATCGCATTATTTACAAGTCATAGATGTCACCCGAGTTTGCTTCAGTTTCATCTAACAGAGTTACAACTTTCTCAGATTCGACAAGAGCCTATTTTTAGGAGAATTTCCTCGAAGATTTATCAAAATATATCAAGAATACCCAATCCTCAGCGATTACACCCATACAAACCCCTCTCTACGCCCTACCTCTAGTGTAAGAGGGTGGAGCAGGGGTTCCACCCCTCCCTCATTGAGTGTTGACATGGCCATGTTGGTAAGCCCTATCTTCCAGGGTAGAGAGGAGTAGTGATGAGGAGTCCCTACCAGACCACAGGTCGTCGTGATCGACAGGGGTAACTCCTGGGATAACTTCGATTTGGTTATAACGGGTTTTATCATGGGGCGACATAGGGATTAGAAGATGAAAGGGATTGGAAGAATAGGGGGGATGGTCCGTAGTGCGGAAATGGGACCGCCTTGCGGCCATGACGTGCCGAAATCGGAATGGTAGAGGCAATTTATCGATCCCGGTGGCGAAATTTCAGGAGAGAAAGAAAGAAAGAGAGTTCTCTCTCTGTCTAACCTGCGGGTTTATCACACCACACGTCGTGCTCTCATTAACCACACTCACAGCGGGCAGGCACACCAGCGCAGCCCGCAGCCCGGGTGTGCTTTGAGTGTACTCAATGATATCCCCCTGAGGGGATCCGTACCCCAGGGTCGTAGAGAGAAGCACAATTGGGGATATGTGGACCTGTGAAGGAGAACGGAAAATGGTGATGAAATGGGACAGATGACAGGTTGACCATTAAATACCTAGATCTGATTGTATCATAGCATGAAAAGGATGCTGATTAGTAACGTTTGGTTCGAGTATAAGAAGTGAAACATCATGATGTGAGGTATGAAAACCTGGACAGCGAGATACTGTAGCACATCCCACCTAACCCCTCCCGAAACCTCTCCCTTCTTAGCAACAACACTCTTAGCAACAGCAGAACCCTCCACCTCAGCAACATCCCTAGCAACCTTTTCGTGTTGCTTAGCAACCAGCTCCCCAGCTCTAGCCCCGTCAGGGGATGCGTCA